>CM075990.1:7149416-7161916 GCA_038087875.1 Malacoraja senta | reverse complement strand
CTTCAATTTGAAAAGGGTCTCAACCCAAAACTTCACCCATCCATGTTCTCCAGAGATGTTGTCTAACCTGCTGAGTTACTCCAGCACTTTATGTCCTTCTGAGATTAAAAATTGTCCAGACATGAGGTAAAACTGAACTTATTTTTCTTCATACAATGGCATGAGACCTACAAGGGTGGTAATGTCTCAATTTAACATCACCTGCATGTAATCGCACGTGGCACTGGACTTGATGCACAGCTTTGTCTCAGGAATGCTTAGGGCGGCACAGTGGCACAGTGGCACAGTGGCACAGTGGCACAGTGGTACAGTTGCTGCCTTACAGCGCTCGCAGTGCCGGAGACACGGGTTCGATCCAGACTACGGGTGCTGTATGTATGGAGTTTGTACGTTCCGTCCGTGACCACGTGGGTTTTCACTGAGATCTTCGGTTTCCCCCCACACTCCAAAGACGTACAGGTTTGTAGGTTGATTGACTTGGTATAAATGTAAAATTGTCGGGTCGTGTTAATATGCGGGGATCGCTGGTTGGCGCGGACTCGGTGGGCCGAATGGCTTGTTTCCGCGCTGCATCTCTAAACTAAACTAAGGTAAATGCTTCCAAATAAGCCACAGTTGACAGGTTAGGGTTTATGATGAATGAATATTGGAATGCAAAAGAATGCAAGTACTGGAATCCTGACATAAAATTACAACATGCGTGCATTTCATTTTGTCGCACATCAGTAGTATCTATGAAGAGAGAAAGTGAGTGATTGCTTGAGGGCATTGAGCACTCATGGCCAAGTCCAGTGAAAGATTATCAACATGAAACATTAATACTGTTACACCTTACCCTTCCATATCTGTATGTCTCCCTCTCGTTCTCCTGATGCATGGTTCCACATGGTCGGCTGCTCTGGAAGGTTAGATCGCATGGGATCGAAGGAGAGATAGCTGAATGGATAGCAAATTGGCTCCATGGAAGGAAGCAGAGGGTGATGGTGGAAGGTTGCTTCTCAGATTGGAGGCCTGTGACTAGCGGTGTGCCTCACGGTTACTGTTTGTCATCTACATCGATGATTTGGATGAGAACATACAGGGCAAGATTAGCAAGTTTGCTGATGAGTGGGTGGTTTTGCAGATAGTGAAGATGGTTGTGAAAGATTGCAGCAGGATCTGGATCAATTGGCCAGGAGGGCTGAGGAATGGTTGATGGAATTTAATACAGAGAAGTGTGAGGTGTTACATTTTGGGCCGTCGAAAAAGGGCAGGACCTACACAGTGAATGGTAGGCCTATGGGGAGTGTTGTGGAGCAGTACAAGTGCATGGTTTCTTGAAGGTCGAGTCGCAGGTGGATAAGGTAGTCAAAAAGGATTTTGGCACTTTGGGCTTCATCAGTCAGTGTATTGAGTATAGAAGTTGGGAGGTCATGTTGCAGTTGTATAAGACATTGTTGGTGAGACCGCAATTAGAATATTGTATTCAGTTCTGGGCACCATGTTATAAAATATTGTCAAGCTTGAAAGGGTTCAGAAAAGATGTATGAGGAAGTTGCCAGGACTAGAGGGTGTGAGCTATAGGGAGAGGTTGAGTAGGCTGGGTCATTATTCCATGGAGCGCAGGAGGATGAGGGGGATCTGAAAGAGATGTAGAAAATCATGAGAGGAATAGATTGGGTAGATGCACGGAGTCTCTTGTCTGGAGTAGGGGAATCGAGGACCAGAGGACATAGGTTCAAGGTTAAGGGGAAAAGATTTAATAGGAATCCGAGGGGTAACTTTTTCGCACAAAGGTTGGTGGGTGTATGGAACAAGCTGCCAGAGGAGGTAGTTGAGGCAGGGACTATCCCAACATTTAAGAAATAGTTAGACAGGTAGGTTTGGAGGGATATGGACCAAATGCTGGCAGGTGGGACCAGTGTCGCTGGGACACGTTGGCCGGTGTGGGCTAGTTGGGCCGAAGGGCCTGTTTCCACGCTGTATCACTCTATGACTCAACAATTTTTTTTTTAAATCGAGGCTCCTGAATTTTCTCCGGAGTGGTTGGTGAAAGGATTGTGGAGGTTAAAGTTCAGTTCCTGGGGCTTCCTCAGCAGTCTGGGAAGGAGATGGCAAGGGTGGACTGGAAACTCTAGTTACAAGCTCCACTGACTGACAACCTCAAGTAATGCAGAGCGATTTACCCCCCTAGTACAAAGTGTCCTGAACATTTCCCATCTGACGATCAGTTGCTGCTGACCTCTCGAGCACGTATCAGTGACTGGAGCAGCCTACATCTTGATGAACTCCAGTTTGTTGTCAACACCATTACAGCCGGCACACAGTAGCATATACATAACACAGCTGCTCCTTTAATCATGGATAGGTAGCGCTGCAATCTATCATTCTCCGATGTTTCAAACACTTTACAGTCAGTTAGTTGATCTTTATGGAGTCTGGAAATTTTTTTTTGAGGAAGTTTACTCTGCATTGACTATTACATTCAAAGCTGCACTGATGCCCTGCGGCCGTGAGGGAGGCATCTGCTAGCACACATGAAATTCCCTCGTGGCCTTTACACATCTTCAAAGCAAAGAAACATAATTAATACGCTGTAGGGTTTAATGGGAAAGTGACACAAGAGAGATGTGTTTCCTGCAGATAGAGGAAAAGAGAGAGAGAGAGAGAGAGAGGGGGGGGGGGAGGCACATGTTCTTGCCTCTGAGCAAGAACAATCTGAACAATCCACTCCTTCCACAATTGATTAGCTGAGTCTGTCTGTGCTTGGGGTTGTGTGCAGTAATTGGCATTGATGGGCTGGCTAGCACATCCCAGGGAACTGGTCAGAGAGCAAGAGAGAGAGAGAGAGAGAGAGAGAGAGAGAGAGTGTGTGTGTGTGAGAGAGAGAGAGAGAGAGAGTGTGTGTGTGTGAGAGAGAGAGAGAGAGAGAGAGAGAGAGTGTGTGTGTGTGAGAGAGAGAGAGAGAGAGTGTGTGTGAGAGAGTGTGTGTGAGAGAGTGTGTGTGAGAGAGAGAGGGAGAGGGTGAGAGAGAGAGAGAGAGGGAGAGAGAGAGAGAGAGAGAGAGAGGGGGGAGTGTGTGTGAGAGAGAGGGAGTGTGTGAGAGAGTGATTGTGAGAGAAAAGAAAGTAAGTGGGTAGGAGTGTGAGAGGGAGAGAGAGAGTGTGTGTGAGAGAGAGAGGGAGAGAGAGTGTGAGAGGGAGGGAGAGTGATTGAGGGAGGGAGAGAGAGAGTGGGAGAAGAGGGACAGAGAGTGTGAGTGTCTGAGAGAGAGAGAGAGAGAGAGAGAGAGAGAGAGAGAGAGTGAGAGGGAGGGAGAGAGAGAGTGATTGAGGGAGGGAGGGAGAGAGTGGGAGAAGAGGGACAGAGAGTGTGAGTGTCTGAGAGAGAGAGAGAGAGAGAGAGAGAGAGAGAGAGAGAGAGAGAGAGAGAGAGAGAGAGAGAGAGAGAGAGAGAGTGAGAGGGAGGGAGAGAGAGAGTGATTGAGGGAGGGAGGGAGAGAGTGGGAGAGAGGGACAGAGAGTGTGAGTCTGTCTGAGAGAGAGGTGGGGGTTGCTGGTGTCAGGTCTCTCCAGGAAGTCTACAGTAAAAGACAAGAGGGCAGAGATTAAGGACAAATGAATGAAAGACTGCATGCAGGGAGCAGACGCTTGGAATAATGCAGCAGCAGCAGAGCAGTTTTGTCCCTCCTGGCACTGGGACCACTTGGATTGAGAGCTGCAAGTGTGGATATTTCTCTGGATGACTTGGACTTGGCATGTCCTCCTTGTAGCAACAGACGGTGGTATCGGCAACATGGGACAGTGCTGTTGTAAAACCAGAAAGAAGCCATCTCGCCAGCCCAGAGGTACCGTTAGTTACATAAATACCTGCACCAAGCTTCATTCACTTGCTTAACAAGTTAATGATCACTGGGT
The DNA here is from genome assembly GCA_038087875.1 of Malacoraja senta. Lineage (NCBI taxonomy): Eukaryota > Metazoa > Chordata > Chondrichthyes > Rajiformes > Rajidae > Malacoraja > Malacoraja senta. The sequence continues at coordinate 7,158,020 of CM075990.1, read as the reverse complement.
AGTTGCAGACATTGTTTAAATTATATCTGTTTTCCTCCGCTTCTACAATCAGCTTGACACGAACCTATTGGGGATTTTTTTGTTATGTTTTTGATTTTAAGTTCTGTTTAGTTTATTGTCACATGTACCGAGCGAGGTACAGTGAAAAGCTTTTGTTGTGTGTATAGGAGTAGGAGGTTTAAGAAGGAACTGCAGATGCTGGAAAATTGAAGGTAGACAAAAATGCTGGAGAAACTCAGCGGGTGAGGCAGCATCTATGGAGCGAAGGTTTCCTTCGCTCCATAGATGCTGCCTCACCCGCTGAGTTTCTCCAGCATTTTTGTCTACCAAGGAGTAAAGAGGTCCTTCTGCAGTTGTACAGGGCCCTGGTGAGACCACATCTGGAGTATTGTGTGCAGTTTTGGTCTCCTAATTTGAGGAAGGACATCCTTGCTATTGAGGGAGCGCAGCGTAGGTTCACGAGGTTAATCCCCGGGATGGCGGGACTGTCATATGAGGAAAGATTGGAAAGACTGGGCTTGTATTGACTGGAATTTAGAAGGATGAGAGGGGATCTTATCGTATAAAATTATAAAAGGACTGGACAAGCTTGATGCAGGAAAAATGTTCCCAATGTCGGGGGAAGATCAGATCCAGGGGCCGCAGTCTAAGAATAAAGGGGAGGTCATTTAAAACTGAGATGAGAAAAACGTTTTCACCCAGAGAGTTGTGAATTTGTGGAATTCTCTGCCACAGAAGGCAGTAGAGGCCAATTCACTGGATGAATTTAAGAGAGAGTTGGATAGAGCTCTAGGGGCTAGTGGAATCAAGGGATATGGGGAGAAGGCAGGCGCAGGTTATTGATTGTGGATGATCAGCCATGATCAAAATGAATGGCGGTGCTGGCTTGAAGGGTCAAATGGTCTTCTGCACCTATTTTCTATGTTTCTAAAGACAATGCATGATTACAATTGAGCCATTTGCAGTGTATAGATACTTGAGAAGGGAATAATGTTATAGCTCAAGGTAAAGCTGGCAAAGTCCAATTGAAGATAGCCCGAGGGTCACCAATGAGGTGGATAGTAGTTTGAGTAGGGTTCAAAGTTTATTTCACCATCCAGGTGAATACGCTATTGTGTCGGTGGTGAAGCTGGCCTATGTACTCTGCAGCTGAAGGATACAGGCACCTCATGCAATAGTTTAAAGGCACAGAGACTTCCAGGACTTTGACCACCGTCCGATAGTCCTTGGAATTTGGAAGTAAACTGAAATTAAAACAAACTTATTGCATGACACTCGAGTGTCATCATCAGAAAGGCACTTTGGTGATACTGATCCAAACAGCCCCAACTCAAACAGGAGAACACAACTATTTGCTTTTCATGAAGAGGTGACCTTTAACCCTGGACTATCGATAATCAGGAGCAGTGATGACCTGTTGTTTAAGGAGGAACTGCAGATGCTGGAAAATCGAAGGTAGACAAAAATGCCAGAGAAACTCAGCGGGTGAGGCAGCATTGAGGTTGAGTTTGAGGAAGGGTTTCGACCCAAAACATTGCCTATTTCCTTCGCTCCATAGATGCTGCCTCACCCGCTGAGTTTCTCCAGCATTTTTGTCTACCAGTGATGACCTGACTGGGTGCCGCCGCCAAGCGAAAAGCCTTGAGGCACATTTGTTCTAAAACTACCTCCAGTGTGCATTTATTTCTAACGTTTAGAAACTTTACTCTGGCATCGTCGTTCACTTTCATTGCAAGGTGTAAATCAATGGTGTAATTTCAAAGGCTTTTCGTGTATCCACAATGAGCAAACATTTCCCTGGTCAATTCCACACAGCCCATGGCAGATATAGCAGGGGCTGTTAGAAAGGGGAGTGGGGCTTAAAACCCACTGCACTTATGATCTTACAATACACAGAAGTAATCATGACGCCACTTGTGTAGTGTGCATTCACCAGAGTTCTCAATAACATTGGGATTGTATTCTTTTTCATTGGACCCAGTAAGATGCAATGCCACCTCTTTACTCTAATCCCAAAGTATGTGATTGTTTATGAGTTCCATCAATTTCTTTACAGCATTGCTTTAAACCTGACTTTGAGTGAAAAGAGATTTGCTCCACACGAAAGATTCCAGTAAATATTCCTGCTTCATTTCTGTCTCCTTGACGTGCTTATGGTGTGAGTGTAGGCGGTGGGGACGGGGCGAAGGCAGTCTTTGACTGAAGAATGGCCAACACTGTTCCTGTGTCTCAAGACAGACACAAAGTGCCGGAGTAACTCAGCGGCCCAGGCAGCATCTCTGGAGAAAAGGAACGGGCGACATTTCGGGTCGGAACCCTTCTTCAGACTGAAAGTGGGAAGTGAGGGGGGGTGGAGACTGGAGGTAGGAAAAGGCCAGAACAAAACAAGATTGGCAACAGATGCGCAAAGAAGAGTGGAGTCCATAACGGCCCTTTGTTGGGTGGGGAAGCAGTTCCATGCTACACATTTTGGAGGAGGGAACTGTAGATGCTGGTCACCTATTCCTTTTCTCCAGACATGCCGTCTGACCCTCTGAGTTATTCCAGCTTTTTGTATCCTTCCTGCACATTGTTACTCTGCATGTTGGACAAAGGCTCTGCTGGATTCTGAAGCAGTGGCGGGCTGTGAGAGAGACTTCCGGCTGGATCCAACACCTCACTATCGACATGGCCTTACTGTATGGAAGCCTATCTTCATCGATAATGTCCACTCTTCCTTGATATGAGCTCTGCTGTATGTGAAGCAAGGATCAATAACAGATACAAACAGCCGAGCTTTGACATCGTGTGATGTCAAAACAAGACTCTTGACTAGTACAGGTGTCAGGGGTTACAGGGAAAAGGCAGGAGAATGTTTTAGTTTTTAGGTATCGAGATACAGCGCGGAAACAGGCCCTTCGGCCCACCGAGTCCGCACCAACCAGCGATCCCAGCACGTTGACACTATCCTACACACTCTAGGGACCATTTTGACATAACAAGCCAATTAATCTACAAACCAGTGTAGGAAAGAATTGCAGATGCTGAATTAAATCGAAGGTGGACACAAAACGCTGGAGTAAATCAGCGGGTCAGGCAGCATCTCTGGAGAGAAGGAATTCTGAGAAGTTTCAATCTGTCCTCGTGTTAATTCTTAGTCTTTTAGACTGTAGAGATACAGCGCGGAATCAGGCCCTTCGGCCACCGAGTCCTCGCCGACCAGCGATCACCCCGTACACTAACACTATCTAATCCACTAGGGACAATTTACAATTTAAGTTTAATTGGAAGCCAATTCACCTACAAACCTGTACGTCTTTGGAATGTGGAAGGAAACCGAAGATCTCGGAGATAACCCATGGGTAGAACGTCCAAACTCCGTACAGACAGCACCCATAGTCAGGATCGAACTCTGGTCTCTGGCGCTGTAAGGCAGCAATGCTAATGCTGCGCCAGAGACCCGGATTTGATCCTGACTACGGGTGCTGTCTGTACGGAGTTTGGACGTTCTACCTGTGACCGTATGGGTTTTCTCCGGGTTCTCGTTTCCTCCCACACTCCAAACACGTTCAGATTTGTCGGTGAATTGGCTTCCAATTAAAATTAAATTGTCAATTGTCCCTAGTGGATAGGATAGTGTTAGTGTACGGGGTGATCGCTGGTCGGCGAGGACTCGGTGGGCCGAAGGGCCTGATTCCGCGCTGTATCTCTACAGTCTAAGAGACTAAGAATTAACACGAGGACAGATTGAAACATCTCCGAAATGCAACCGACTCTCCTGAGCTATTTACTCTTTGTCATACGGGCTTTAGGCCAGTTGGGCTGTTAAGCATTGCCGTGGTGATCTGCTCATCGTCCCATATCAATTGAAAATCCCGGTCCATGTTCACAGCAGCCTGCGAGTAGCAGAGGTGTCACTGTTGTAATGACAGAAGGTGGTTCTTAATTATTGCTTCCTTGTATGCCTGTGTTTGGATTTATTATTGTCACAGGTACTGAGGTGCAGACAGAAGCTTTGTTTTGCATGCTATCCAAACAGATCAGACACTACTCTGTACATTACATGGATCCAATCAGTTCAAACTTGAGCAATAGATAAAGCAGTAAAAGTATTGCACTCAAGTACAAGGGAAAGGAAATGAAGCAGAGCACAGTCTGAAGAAGGGTCTCGACCCGAAACCTCACCCATTCCATCTATCCAGAGATGCTGCCTGTCCCGCTGAGTTACACCAGCATTTTGTGTCTATCTACAGAATATAGTTCTCAGAATGTATGTTCCCCCTGTAATAGTGTGTCGGGAGAATACCAAGTATTGCTAGTCAGTGATTTCCATATCGTGGCTCTGTATGTAGACATTTTTTTACTTTGCTGCAAAAACAGAAGCTGCTGGAAACACTCAACAAGTCAGGTAGCATTTGTGGAAAGAGGGGGGGGGGGGGGGGACCAGAATTAACGGTTCAGTTTCCTTCACCATTCCCGTATCATGTTGCTGTTGGTCACTGTTCTGACAACTTGAATTTATGTAGTATTCTTAAAGGAGACATTAGCCTTGAAGAACTTCAGAAAAGGTGACTCCTGTGCAAATGTTTAGTTTAAATCCATGTTTTAAACCATCAGCATTTTTTCAGTATGATCTGAAATGAAGAACATCTTAGACCAAGAAACTGATTGGGAAAAGTTCCCCTCTCTAGGAGACTTCATGGGGGAAGATGGTACATTAATGTCGCTGTGGCTCGGGAATGTCGAATCAAAGCACAGTGACAAAATGAGAGGTTGGTCCTTCAGGACTGAGATAAGGAGAAATTTGTTGGCCAGAGGATTGTGGAGACTCAATCGCTGTGTATATGGAAGTATTAAAGAAATGAAAGGGTGTGGGGCTAATGCAGAAAAGTGGGGATGATGTAAAAAAACATCTACAACCTTATTAAATGCAAGAACAGGGTTCTCCTAATTTCTATTTCTTATGTTTACATGTGTATTTGTTAAATGGATTGGGGAGGGAGAGAGAGGGGGGTGGGGTGAGGGAGGGGGGAAAGGTTAGGGGGAGGGGGAGAGAGAGAAAACAGACCTCTAGAGATGAGGAGATATTAACCTTGTATAAAATGGAGTGGGAGAGTAGAGGAGAGGTAGGGAGTTTGGAAGCATCTTTTTGTGATATGGGCAAGGTGAAGATTGGGGTGAATTGATCTCCCATGAGGCACGTGGATCACACCCGACATTATCCTGCCCCCCTCCCCCATCCCAACCCACCCTCCAGGCTGGCTGGCTCAAGTGACTAGACTGGAAGGCAAACCAGACACTGGGTTGCTTGTCCACCAGTTAGCTTCATTAGTAGAGGGCATCATCAATTTTGCTGTTGAATGGCTTATTTTGACAGTAACATGTCCTGAAGTATGTGGGGAAACTGAATCGGGTCAAGGTTACTGAATAAATCAAGTGTTTTGTGAAAAACTATGTGAAGAATTGCATTCACCAACTCCGTGTGGACGCCTGGTTTACATTGAGTAACCCATTTGGACCTCGCCGAAATTCTTTTGAGATTCTCTTTGAATTAGATGCCACTGTATGTAATTAATTGAGATGGGAAAGTTTCAACTGCAAGAAGAATGCAATATTTCAGCAGTTCAGCTCTGCAAGTAACCCTTTGAGTGCTGTATTGTGGTTCTGAAAGATTTAAATTCCAACGCAACCTTCATTCTATAATTTGGTGTTAGTGCAACACAGGTTCAACGTTTCATGAACATTTTGCAATGCTTATGATCATTTAAAGAAAATTGTAATCTTGCCTCCGGAATAATGTCCGACATTGTTTACGGTGGCTTGTGTTAATCATAATCAACATATTCGTATCATAAGCAGCATAATCAAGGACGAGTCTCACCCTGGTCACTCCTCTTCTCCCCTCTCCCATCAGGCAAAAACGCACACCTCCAGATTCAGGGACAGTTTCTTCCCAGTTGTTATCAGGCAGCTGAATCATCCTACCACAACCAGAGAGCAGTGCTGAACTACTATCTACCTCTTTGATGACCCTCGGACTATCCTTGACCGGACTTTGCTGGCTTTACCTTGCACTAAATGTTATTCCTTTATCATGTTTTATTGCTATATTTAAGAGGGAGTTAGATGTGGCCCTTGTGGCTAAAAGGATCAGGGGGTATGGAGAGAAGGCAGGTACAGGATACTGAGTTGGATGATCAGCCATGATCATATTGAATGGCGGTGCAGGCTCGAAGGGCCGAATGGCCTACTCCTGCACCTATTTTCTATGTTTCTATGTTTTGTAAATGGATCATTTGTAATCATGTATTGTCTTTCCGCTGACTGGATAGCACGCAACAAAAAGCTTTTCACTGTACACGTGACAATAAACTAAACAGAACATCACTATATCAAAAACTTCTCTCTTGTACATCTTTGTATCCTTTCTCCCTGTGTGACGCAGAAAGAGGCTGTTCGGTCCCTTGAGCCAGTTCTGGCTCATGGCTCATCCTCACATTCCTACGCTATCCCCATCTCTCATGCTTTCCTTTGTACTTAGCAATCTCTGTCCCTATATGATTCTGACCGACCTAAACACGTGTGTCCGCTCAGGTACTTTTTTAAATTTTTATGTACAAACCAGAAATGCTTTCCTCTCTATTAATGTGTTGCATTTCTGAAGAATGGTCCGATTCCGCCTGTTGGTCGCAGATGGTCATGGAGACCTGTAGTATAGGAATGTTGTAGAAAGAGAAGGCACTTGTGTAGCCTGAGAGGAGAGAGACCTAGATGATCCCTACAAGTATTTTGGGCAGAAGATAGACACAAAATGTTGGAATAAAGGACTTGTCCCACTTTCACGACCTAAGTCACGACCTCTGCCGAGTTTGCCCTTGACTCATACTCGCAGTATGGTCGTCACGAGGTCGTAGGTAGGTCATAGCAGGCCGTGATGCTAGTCGTAGGTACTCGTGGCATCAAGTAGGTCAGGCCGTTTTTCTAGCATGATGAAAAATGTCCACGAGTAAAAGAGGTGGTGAATTAGGGACAGTGGGGCAGTGAAAGTGGGACAGGCCCTTAACTCAGCGGGACAGGCAGCATCTGTGGAGAGGTGGCATGGGTGAGGTTTCGGGTCGAGACCCTTCTACAGACCCAACCTGGATTACACGAATGTTGAGCAACCTGCCTCCATTATGCACCCACAGGATTACCCACTGCAACCTCCCCAACTCGTCTTTAAGTTTCGACTTATTATTATCACATACACCAACTGATATACAGCAAATAGCTTTTGTTTGTGGTATCGGATAATACAGACACTCCCCGACTTATGTAAGGGTTACATCCCATGGACCGTGCGTAAGTCAGATGTTGTGTTAGTCAGAAACGGAAGTGCGACTGCGCACGCACGCGTAAATATTCCGCTCAATGTGGAGACCACGTGGGAGCTCTGACAATGTGGGGGCATCCACGAGAATAGCTGACTGCCTTGTGGAAATGGCCACCGGGCGACGGCATTGGAGCACTGATACCGAGACACGCAACATGACCATAATACAGTGCGCTTAAGGAATTGCTTACGTAAGTGCGAGTTTACGGAAGTCACCTGATGCGTAAGTCAGGGTGTGCCCGTACTATACATGAGTGCAATCAAGCTGAACACAAGTGTAAAAGGTAGAGGGACGTATTGAGAATATAGATCTCAGCATTGTAACGTAACAGTTCCAGGGGAAAGTTCACTATCCACAATGGGGTAGGTTGGAGAATCAGAACTGTACCCTGACTTATGGAAGGACCATTCACATAGTTTATTCTTTGGACCCATTGATTCGGGATCTGATGTGAGCCTGACTGGTATATAGAACAAGGAACAAACAGTGCAGCTCTGGAACAGGCCCTTCAGCCCATCATGTATGTGTCGTCCATGAGGTTAATCTAAATGAATTCCATCTGCCTCCACGGGTTTTGTAGATAGACACAAAATGCTGGAGTAACTCAGCGAGACAGGCAGCATCTCTGGAGAGAAGGAATGAGTGACGTTTCAGGTCAAGAGTCAAGACCCTTCTTCAGACATCTTGACCCGAAACTTCACCCATTCCTTCTCTGCAGAGATGCCGCCTGTCCCGCTGAGTTACTCCAGCCTTTTGTGTCTATCTTCAGTTTAAGGCAGCATCTGCAGCTCCTTCCTCCACGGGTTCCGTACCCTAGTATTCCCTCCGTTTGATGCCACTTCATGCAGGGGTGGGCAAACCAAAAACCAAGCACCCACAGCTGCTGAATAAAAGGTTAGGTGATGATAATTACAGGCCAACCTATTTCGCAGCAAACTGGAGGAGACAGTATCTATCACTCATAGCAGCCCGCCCCACCTGGGAACTGAGGCCACAAAGTGAGATCTTCACGGTCTAACAGGAACCAGGTTTGAGGCAAAATGATTACAGCAGTGAAAAATGCAGATCCAGTGCCCGCCCGGGACATTAATCCTCCAGCTAAAATGAACACTGAGAATTTTGTTTACACTCCATTGACCATTACCCTGTTAACTTTTTGAACTCCCTGAGGCCAGAGCAACACACTGTGTGATAACAAAGACTGATCTTTATGGGTTAACATGATATTTTAAGGAGGCACTACCTTTGAAGG
>CM075990.1:7144949-7149216 GCA_038087875.1 Malacoraja senta | reverse complement strand
GTTTACAGTTTTGTGTTTCCACGAGTAGGGATTTGGGAATTACTTTGTCTCCCGTTTATGCCCATTCCAAAGAGTTCCACACACTGCTTCTGCTCAAGAAGCGACCATGTTTACAATGCACTGTGGCCCCTTTCCCTCTCTGCAAGTCTAGCCCCTATGATTTTTCCGCTGATTTGCCGGTGGGCTTGATGAGGAAGTTGAAGGCAGGGCTTAACATCTCGGGAGTCAAATTTGTCACGTTTTCAGTTTATGGTAGAACTCCGGTAGTCCGCTGTCGGATTGTTCTGAAAACCCGACGGTTTAACAACCGGCTCCGTCGATGAGCCGGAGTGCACCGTAGGTGAAGGTCTGGGGCAGCACTGTGGCGCAGCAGGTAGAGTTGCTGCCTCTCAGCGCCAGTGACCACCGGTTCAATCCTGACCTCGGGTGCCATCTGTGTGGAGTTGCGCGTTCTCCCTGCGACCGCGTGGGTTTCCTCCCACATCCCAGAGAGGTGCGAGATTGTAGGTTAATTGGCCTCTGGTGTGCAGGGAGGGGATGCAAAAGTGGGACAAGAAAGAACTAGTATGGATGGCCGGCGTGGTCTCGACGCTGTATCTTTCAAGCAATCAAATGCAGATTGGGAATAGGAGCGTGGGTAGGTATGCTGCTACACCCCGGGTTCAGTTTAAGGAGATACAGCATGGAAACCGGTCCTTCAGCCCACCGATACTCTACTGACCATCAACGACCCACCTGCATTAATCCTATTCTAAAATTCTCCCCACATTGCCTTTAATTCTTACCAGATCCTACCAAGCAACGACCCACTATGGGCAATATACAACTACCATTTACCACTGGGGGATGTGGGTGGAAACGGGTGCGCCCAGAGGAAACCCACGAGCAAAGGAGAATGTGCAAGTCAGCACCTGTGGTGAGGATTGAACCAGGGACTCTGGAGCTGTGAGGCAGCTGCTCTACCCGCTGTGCCACCGTGCCGACATTGTCCTGTCATGTTGAAACTCGCTGAGATCTGTTTCCCCGTGCATCATTTAAACTCACCAGGGTTCACTTTACTATTGCACGACTGTGTGACAAGTTAAAACTGTTAGGGTATTAATAGTAGCATCCATGAAAAAATCCCCTGTTAATCCCAGTTCAGGTGAGATGGCAAGATTCCATTCAGCATTGCCTCAGTAATCCCCTCAAATTACTGCCTTATTCATTATTTAAATTTTAGTAATCCCTTTCCTGTCTATTATGTCAAACATCAGAAACACTCCTGTGTCAAACATCTGGATCAGTCAGCAAGGATCTGATTCTCCAGAGATGCTGCCTGTCCCGCTGAGTTACTCCAGCTTGGAGAAAAGTCACAATGCCCAGAGCTGGCAGCTGATCAGAGTTTTATTGTACAGTTTAAACTTTCCCTCTGCTGGTCTCGAGCAGGGGAGCAAACAAGAATTTCATTGTCAATTTTAGGTTTCGATTTCAGAGCCAGCAAATCTTCGAAGTACACGTCGACTAAAGGTCCGACCGATTATCGCCCGACTGCCAACTTGCACAGGGTGTTAGCTCTTTGTCAGTAGCATCACTTAAAAATAATATTTCTGGCTGCTCAGATGGTGCTGAATCAGTCTTGTGTTTAAACACTGAGCAAGACTGCCACCTGCAGGCATTGCCTCAACCCTACAGCAGATTCAGCTCGGGCGAGATTGCAACCTGCTCCCTCCCAACTCAGAATGTCCTAAAACCACTGTGAACAGGCCCATCTTTAGCTCAGGTTGTAAACTTGGAGGAAGAAACTCAGACCAAAGGGAAACAATTGACTGACAGGGCAAAAAGAGTACAAACATTGAAAGAAAGAGCCTTTGATAACCTGACAACCTCTGCATAATAGTGCTCAAATTCAAAGCATTTCCATATCCATGTTTGAGAATTAATTCCACATTGTCTTTCTGATTTTTTTTTAAACTTTAGTAATGCACCCCTTCTTGTTCACCCTATATAAGCGACAGAAATACCTCTGTATCAGACATCCGGGTGATACAGTCGGCAATAAGCTGATTCACTACACTAGAGGAAAAAATACAATTGAGGAATTTAAATGTAGAAAGATATTGAAGTACTGCTCCCCACAAGTTGGCCATTGAAATACTGACCCTTAATGGCTATTCATTTAGCCTGCTGTATTATTATAGAGATAGATTCATATTGATGTTTTATCATCGTATTATTTTGCTACTTCATGTTCCCACACCCCTAACACAACCGAACAAATTGGCAGAATCTAAGCACGGAGGTTTCAGGATATTCAAAGAGTTCAGACATGCAGGGATGAGGAAGTGTGTGAATTTATACAATGAATTATAGACTGGAGCACAGGGAATTGTCAGTATCTTGTCTGAAAAGGTGGTGGGATAAACCTTGTCTGAATCCTTAATGTGGCTGTGGTGTTACTGAGTGATGCAGGCAGCTAATAGTCCAAGAGTCAGGGGTGTGGATTATCTTGGCTCACTACAGGAGAATGAGATTAGCTAGGGTTTCCAGAACTTTCCTCTGTGTCTGTTATGGAATTGTGTGCATTCACACACACAGCCAAAACCTTGTAAGGCTAAAGCCAATCAAGCTACTATCGATCGCCATGGTTGCTACCAGTCCGCAGAGTATTTCCACTGTTTTATATTTGATTTCCATAGAAGATATTTTATACAATGGTCTGAAGAAGGGTCTTAACCCGAAATGTCACCTATTCCTTTTCTCCAGAGATGCTCTCTGACCCGCAGAGTTACTCCAACATTTTGTGTCTATCTTTGAAGCTATTTTAACACTCCTTGCAGTAACTTATTGGCTGTCCTTCTAATCCAGTTGCAAGACATTATCCTTCAAGTACAATCCTGTTTTAAGGGTGAGTTGATCAGAGCTATAATATTTCTTCTGTCGGAACGAACTGCAGATGCTGGTTTAAACCGAAGAAAGACACGAAAAGCTGCAGTAACTCAGCGGGTCAGACAGCATCTCTGGAGAAAAGGAACAGGTGACATTCCGGGTCGAAACCCTTCTTCAGACTGAGAGTCAGGGGAAAAGAAGGGTCTCGACCCGAAACATCACCTATTTCTTTTCTCCAGAGACGCTGTCTGTCCCACTGAGTGACTCCAGCTGTTTTTGTAATATTTCCACCACTGTTTGAAACATTTTCAATATTTAACTCGCCACTCGATTTAAAAAAAAGATGCATGGATTGTATTACCTATCCATGTTTGAAAAGTACTCACAGGGGCCCTGACAGGATTTAAGCCCTTTAGATCATGAACACATGGTAATGCATTCTTGAGGGGGGGAAAACATAAAAGCCACTTTTGATTTGGTTTCCAATCAGGCGTAGGTCCAACAAATGTTTACATCTATCCAGTAAACATTGGCAGCAGTTTGCAACGCCCAGCTCCTCAGTGGCTGCAGAACACATATCTAGATACAGTGTTTAAGAAGGAACTGCAGATGCTGGAAAATCGAAGGTAGACAAAAATGCTGGAGAAACTCAGCGGGTGCAGAAGCATCTATGGAGCGAAGGAAATAGGCAACGTTTCGGCCCGAAACGTTGCCTATTTCCTTCGCTCCATAGATGCTGCTGCACCCGCTGAGTCACACATCTAGATACATCTCCCTCCACTTCCCACTGATGAGGAAATGTTTTTTAAACATTCCTCCCACAATCAGCTGTGAGACAACCCACCACTCTGCTCCGAATGTTTATCCCAACAAATCCCCTAATGTGTAACTAATCAATACAGGTTCAATAATCACGCAAACAGGGTTGTTTAACGTGCTGCCAACATTGCTTGTTCGTTCTCATATTCAATCATGAGAAATTAGCTGCAAATGGCAATGTTAAATGTTACTCCAGACAGGAGGTGTTAATTCTAAAGCTGTATTTAGCACAATGCTGGTTAATCCAAATCTCATCAAGATAATTCCAGGGAACCATTAATTCAAACCGTCGCCCAAGAATGAATTGAGAGAAAGTGTTTGAAAGGTTAGCTCTGCAAAGTAAGATTGGGTTTGTGACACTGCAGTTAAATGCTCTAACTAATTTCTCAATGAAGGGATCAGAACCTTTGGTTAACGGAAGGGAGAAGGAATTGGAATTGCAATATAATAGATAATTACTCTTGAAAATTCAATCGGTTCAGCAGGGCTTGTCTTGTCTATCTTCCAGTTTTCCGTGAAGGGTTTACTGCAGGTGATTTTCCGCAAGCTTCCCCTCACTGATTTTGTTTGCGTATAGCTA
>CM075990.1:7107449-7139949 GCA_038087875.1 Malacoraja senta | reverse complement strand
TCTTTCTACATTCACATCAAGTCCAGTTTTATTGGGTGTGAAATAATTTCTGAAGCATCTGCCCCTACTGGTGTGAAGCGAACAGAACGTTTCAAAAACCTAGCAAAATAAATAAGCACAACTTGTTCTGATATTTGACCACAATAGGGACATTCTAAATTACTCAAGTACTTTCATTTCAATGAAATAAATAGCTCAACTTCCTTTAGCTTCATTCAAGTAGCCGTCACTGTGAAATTATAATCTAATTCTATTTAAGGGATTTTCATTCAGCTGGAAAGTGTTCAGAGAAGATTTACAAGGATGCTGTTTGGACTTGAAGGCCGGAGCTATGGGAAGAGGTTAGGCAGTCTAGGACTTCATTATTTAGTGTGCGGGAGGCTGCGGGTGATGAGAATAACAGGGTGAATGCACCAGAAACCTTTTCCCCAGGATAGGGAAATTATGAACGTAAGAGGATTAAGAAATGAAGAACTTATGGCCTGTCCCACTTAGGCGATTTTTGGGGGCAACTGACGCAAAATTTTCAACATGTTGAAACATTTTCGGTGACTTGCAACAATTTTGCTGTCGTAGGTGAATTCCATTAAAACTAGTCCCTGGCAGTCACCTAATTGGGACAGGCCCATTAGATAATTAAGAAATTAGAAGGCATAGGTTTCTTTTTTTTTTGAAAATATTTTTTATTGGAGATAAGTACACAACCTATTAACATCATTACAGTCTTACATTTTTAATTGATAATATTGTCAATTATTATTACATTGTCTCCAATACCTTTTGCCTTTTTTTTTTTTTTTTTTAAACTAGATAGAACTAAAAAGATAGATGAAGTAAAGAAAGAAAAGAGAGAGAAGAAAAGAGAGAGAAAGAGAAAGAAAAAAAAAAAGAAAAAAAAAGAAAAGAAAAAAAAAAAGAAAAAATACAAAAAAAAACAAAAGAGAAAGATAATTAAAGAAGAATGGAAAAATTTATTAAAATAAAAAAACTTCATTCGAGAATATATTCGTACATTTCAGAGTATAGCGTTTCATCCATTCTTTAGCCCGAGTGTTAGTCAGGTTCCTGTGCTGAACCATTCTGACCCTTTAAATAATCAATAAAGGGAGACCATGTTCCAACGAATAATTCCTGTTTGTCCAACAGGGAAAATCTGATTCTTTCCACGTTTAAGGTCTCCGTCATTTCTATAATCCACATTTTGATTGTGGGGGTTAGGCATAGGTTTCAGGTGAAAGGGAAAAGACTTAATGGGAACCTGAGAGGCAACTTTTTCCACACAATAGTAGGTGGAGGGCATATGGAGTATGTCGTAGTTGGAGTAAATGGGACTAGCGTAGAAGGGGCATCTTGGTCGGTATGGATGGCATTGGGGTTAGGAGGAAGAGATAGATCAGCCATGATTGAATGTGTAGGAAGGAACTGCAGATGCTGGTTTAAACCGAAGATAGACACAAATTGCTGGAGTAACTCTACGGGACGGGCAGCATCTCTGGAGAGAATGAGTGACGTTTTGGGTCGAGACCATTCTTCTGACTGATGTCGGGAGGGAGATACATAGATAAGGAGGTGTAAGATGTGAAAATAGGACAAAGAGCTAGCCATGATTGAATCGTGGAGTAGACTTGATGGGCTGAATGGCCTAATTCTGCTCCTATCACATAAACATGATGGATAGACTGTGAGTGCCGTGCCTATCTCCCTGGCAGCAAGGCCTGGCTCGTCCGCTGCAGAGCCAAGAAACCCATCCCCAAGAGGCAAGCCACTGAGACATGCCCTGCGCAGCCCTGAGGAGATTCTTGATTAGTACCAGAGGTTATGGGGAGAAGGCAGGAGAATGGCGTTAGGAGGGAGAGATAGATCAGCCATGACTGAATGACGGAGTAGACTTGATGGGCCGAATGGCCTAATTTTACTCCTATCAAATGATCTTATTTGACAATAAAGTTCCATTGAACAGGGCGGAAGAGCCTGTTCCAGTGCTGCATGACATGGACTATTTTCAAAATGAGACAGAAACAGTGTTAGGGATGTCTTACACATTGTGCAAGACAGAGGATATAAAATAAGCTTTTTCAAATTTCAGTTGTACCCATGGATGTAATATGTCAAATCTCAATTTTTATTGAGGTGAAAATTTTAATTAATTACTTCAAAGCAATTTTCATGAATGGCACACTTAATACTAAATAAGCAATAATTTAATAGCCAATAAATGTCATATGTTTTATCACTAACAGTCGTACTCATCTGCTATGATAATATAATGATACATTTGAGGAAAGAAATAATATATTCTGAACAAAATGTGTGAGGGAACTTTACAAGAAACCAGAATTCCTCCAATTGCAGTTTGAGATATGAAACTTGTTTGAGATTTTTTTACAGATTCCAATCAAAGGAAGTTCGGAAATCTCCCCCAAGTTTCACATAACTTTGAAGGCAATAAAGAACATGCAGAAACTTCTATCAATAACATATCACAATCTAACTGTGCAAAACAAAGAGCTGGAACAACTCAGCAGGTCAGGCAGCATCTGTGGAGGGAAAGGACAGGCGGCATTTCGGGTCAGGACACTTCAGATCGGAGTGTGAAGAGGGATTTAAACCCAAATCCATTGTGTCTGAAGGAGGGTCCCAACCTGAAACGTTGTGTGCTCAATCCCTCCACAGACGCTGACCTCGAGTTACTCCAGCACTTTGTGTTTTGCTCAAGATTCAAGCATTTGGAATTCCTTGTGTCTCCATCATCTAGCTGGGTGCATTCATGAGCACAATGCATTCCTGTGACATTGCGACACAGATACATTTCTCTATTACATATTGATCAACTCACATTCTTTGTAACCAGAGAACTATAAATATTGCTAAATACCTTGGACTGCCATTCTAACGATCATTAGCATCAACTACAACATTGAGAATAATACAAGTATGGCATTTATTTGACAATATGATGAAACATACCTACATTTGATTGGGCATCTTTGAACACCATATTCTCCATAATATCTGCTCTACCAACTTCAGTGAACTAAATGCACTGTGGCGCGTACAACTGGCAAATGCCATTGTACACACCGTCACTGACCAATGTCTCCCCACTACTCCGTCAGCGGCAACAACATTTAAGTCATTGACATTTCTAAATGACTTCAACATAAGTGCGAAACCTTTGAGATTTTCTTGGGATACAACCCAGTTCCAAGAGTTTATTATTAGAAAGCCCAACGATAAATACTGGCACAAACAAGGAATGAAAATGGGAAAAAGAAAATCAAGAAGAGGAGGAGGGTGGCACTATGGTATAGTTGCTGCCTAATGGCCCTGTCCCACGGTACGAGTTCATTCCAAGATCTCTCCCGAGTTTAAAAAAAAATCAAACTCGTGGTAAGCACGTAGAATGAACGTAGCGGGTACGTCAGAGCTCGGGGACGTCTCTTACCGGCTCGTAACGCTAACGGCAGGTACTCAGGAAGACTCGCTGACGGCAGGTAAGCACGGGAAGACTCGTGAAGATTTTTCGACATGTTGAAAAATGTCCACGAGAGCCCCGAGTACCGACGAGTCGCCATTACCGTAAATCTCCGAGTTCGAATCAGGGCAAACTCGGGAGAGCTCTTGGAATGAACTCGTACCGTGGGACAGGGGTTTCTCGTACCGTGGGACAGGGGTTTTACTGCACCAGGGACCCGGGTTCAATCCTGATTATGGATGCTGTCTGTACAAAGTTTGTACGTTCTCCCTGAGACCAAGTGGGTTTTCTCCGGGTACTCCGGTTTCCTCCCACATTGCAAACACGTACAGGTTGGTAGGTCAATTGGCTTGGCTGAAAAAAAAATTGTAAATTGTCCCAAGTGTGTATGTAGAATAGTGTTATCGGCGACTGCCAGCGGCTAGAACAATGGAATTCACCGAAGTCAGCACCGGCGACAACTTACGTCACCTGGCGACAACGTACGTTAACCTGGCGACAACCTACGATAGCACCTCCGAAATTATCGCCACGGTCGCCTAAAAAATCCCCTAATTGGAACTGGCCCATTAGTGTGCGGGGATCGCTGGTCGAGCGGACTTGGTGGGCTGAAAGGCCTGTTTCCCTGTTGTATCTCTAAACTAAACCCCAAAATCTGAAAATACTGTACATGAATACAACCAATTTTTGGAATATCAGAAAAGAAGGATATGGGAGACTGGGGTATAAGAGGAGTAGTGGCTAGCATAGATCAGCCATGATGGTGGGTTAGGCTTGGGGCACTGAATGGCCTAATTCTGTTCCTATTTTCTTGTGTTATAACACCGGAGCAACAGTGTTGGTTCTGCAAACAGCGAGATTTGAGCACTGAGCACAAAGATAAGGAAATGCATGAATAATCACGGGTACTGATTTATAGTCTTACAAAAGAAATTGCACAGCTACGGAATTTGATGCGCATACCAGTAAAAATGTCAGTATAATGTGCAATGAATTTGAGCAATTATTCTGTGACAACATATCAATGCAATAATATATCACACATGTTGTAAGCAATACTCCTGTAATGGAACAATGTCCTTTGAAAGAGGGCAAAGTCATGTAAGATCCACCCTTGTTAAACCTGTGCATCTGACATGCATTTTCAATGCCACACTTTGATCATCGTTGGTGAATATTTCTGTCCATTATTGCCTCAAATTTCACATTCATGCAACGGCTGGATAAGCATCCAGAATGCCAATGAGTAGACAAAGGCAGCAATCAACACATATTCTTTAAAAACCATAAATCATTACACAAAACTAATCAGATTGCTCTAAATACCTTTTGAAACTCCATTCTAGTTGCTTAATATGAACACAAACAGCGGGGCATTAGTTACAGCAGACAGGAGCTTTGATCTAATACCATTTGTTTATCAGTTCGAGGTCGGTGAAGAGGCAAACATATTGGATTCAGATGTCCGAGAACCAGCAGCTTCAACAACAAATGAGCTACTCAAATGAGCAGAGGGTTCCACACACACACAATGCACACTACTGCCCCCAAACACACAAAAATCTTGTTTCCACTGAAAAACTCTCCAACATAACTATTCATTGCACTGTAAACAACTAGTTTGTTGCTTTCCTTGCATAAAATATTGAACATAGAACGTACAATACAGTACAAGAACGGTTTGTGTTGAACACGACACCAAGATTATCCTTATTGCTTGCACATAATCCATATCCCTGCATATCCATGTGCCTCTCCTAAAGTCTCTTCAATGCCTCTATCGTACCTGCTTTAACCACCATTGCGGGCAGTGCATTCCAAGCACTCATCGCCCTTGCCTTGCACATCACCTTTACATTTTCACCTTAAAGCCATGCCCTCTCGTATTTGATTTTTCCATCCTTGGAAAATGGCTCTGGCTGTCTACCCTATCTATTTCTCTCAGAATGTTATAGCCCTCTGTCAGGTCTCCCGGCAACCTCTGGCATTTCAGAGAAACCGATCAATGTCTGTCCAACCTCCCGCTGTAGCTGATACCCCTTGATCCAGGCACCATTCTGATAAACCTCGTCTGCACCCTCACCAACACCTCCGCATTCTTCCTGTTTTGAGCGATCAGATTTTTTAAAGTTTAGTTTTGAGATACAGCGCGGGAACACCGAGTGTGCGCTGACACTAGCACTATCCTACACATTAGGGACAATTTCCAATTTACAGAAGCCAATTAACCTACAAACCTACACGTCTTTGGAGTGTGGGAGGAAACCCGAGCACCCGAAGAAAACCCACACGGTCACGGGGAGAACGTGCAAACTCCGTACAGACAGCACCCACAGTCAGGATCGAACCCGGGTCTCTGACGCCGTAAGGCAGCCACTCTACCGCTACACCACCGTGCTGATCTGCTCAAAAAAATTAAAATGCAGCCTAATCAAAGTCCTATAAAACTGCAACTTCCTGACTCTTATACTCAATGCTGGGAGCAATGAAGGCAAGTATATCTGATACCTTCTTTACCGCTCTATGCACACTACTGCCTGGTGGACTAGACCAACGGAACATGTTATTTCCACGAATGAAATTCTCCAAAAGAACTGCTTATTGCACTGACAGCAATAGCCTATAGCTTGCCTTGCGTAAAATGTTGAAGATAAATGAAAGGATTAAGTTGTCTATGTTCTAGCAGGTTAGATTTCATGACATTTTAAATTCAAATTTAAGCTTTGTAAAATGCTAATGTCGAATCTTTGTGGTTAATTGGAACATCTACCTTTTAATTCCATGAATCAAAAGCTATTGATTTAGTTTTAGAATTAATATTTTTGTAACTCGGCAAGAAAAACAATTGTTAAGCAGTCAGAAATAAATTATTTAATGATTCAGGTTCTTATGAACTATTTAACATCAGATAGACAGTCTTCTCAAGAAATCCTTGTAAGCCAAACCCTAATGTCTAATTTGCCATTAAGCAATGATTTGCCTAATATTTTATGGTAGAATACATATCCTTCCAAATATGGGCAGTGCAGTCATGCAGCTGATAGAGCTCCTGCCTCATAGCTCCAGCAACCTGGGTTCAATCTTGACCTCAGGTACTGTCCATGTGGAGTCTGCATGTTCTCCCTGAGTTAATAGGAACAATTCATATGGAGTCTGGGGTTTACTTTCAGAACAAGCTCTCTTTATTGCAATGGGTAGGAAGGAACTGCAGATGCTGGTTTAAATCAAAGATAGATACAAAATGCTGGAGTAACTCAATGGGACAGGCAGCATCTCTGGAAAGAAATGGGTGACGTTTCTGGTCGAGACCCTTCTTCAGACATTATTTTTTATTATTCTCGTTATTACAAATTTGCCAACTTGAGAGACAAGTCCTGGGGCAGCTGTTTATAAACCTACAACAGATGTTCATAAACACAAAGCATATATCGATTTTTGCACTGCCCAGTGTAAACCTATCTGCATTTCCCCTTCCCCTGGAGTCCGTGGAGTGGTTGCTGGACAGTTTCCAGGCATCGGCTCACTGGAAGGTCACTTTATTTGCAACTGGTCACTGCCACCGGGTGGCTCCGTACATGGCAGCCTCGCCAACAGCCTGTCTCGTCGCTCTTTTTTTTGTTGCTTTTAGTCTGTTTTTACTTGTATGTTTTAGTGTATCTTTAGTTGTTGTATTATTTGGGGTTGGGGGAACTTTTTTATATCTTCCCTCGACAGAGATGCAACTTTTTTCGTATCATATCTCCATCCACACTGCGGCCTTAACATCGCGGGGGCTTCGATCTCCCCGACGCCGGGGTTTCGATCGCAGACTGCGGGAGCTTCGATCGCCCCGACTGTCGATGTTTCGCTCGCCCCGACCGCGGGAGAAAAGGAGGAAAGAAGGTATGCGTTACTTGCCTTCCATCACGGTGGGGAATGTGAGGTCGCCGAGATGGACGTGCTGCCTGCGCTGGTGGGGACTCGGAGGGAGTGCTGTGAGTGCAGTGATCTCGGTGTTTGCGGGGACATGGCTTTGTGAGGACATCCCAGAGCCTGGTGCGAGTGTGGACGTCTTTCTGACTGTTCGAGCGGACAGGGACTGCAGCGAGAGTCACAGCAGTCGGTACAAGGAGCGTGTGTGTGGCGCGGACATTGAACTGGTGGCTGTGGGTCTCCGCTTATGCTGTGTGCATTGGGATTCTCACTCGCCGCTGTGTTGGATGTTTAAGTCTATGCTTAACCTTCATGTAGTTATGTATCGTGTTGCTTTTTCTTTGTATGACTGTACGGTAAATCAGATTTCGCTGTATCTCACTACACGTGACAATAAAGGACCATTGAACCATTGACTGGTTTAAAGAGAGAGAGGCCCCTCATCCAGGCTTGAAGATCATCCTACATCTTGGGCTGATGTGCCTCAGCCCACGCTCCTCTTTACCCCATTGTCTGCCATGGCCTATTGTGTCCCTGTACACCCTGTGACTGTGAGAGTTTCCCCTGGGTACTCCACTTTCTTCCCGCATCCCAGAGATGAGCAGCTTTGTAGGTCACTTGGTATTTCCTGCACCGTCCGAATCTGATTACCGATGCAGGCTGCCCTCGGGACGGCTGCTACGGAGAGGAGACGGTTGCCCACCTCTTCGCAGAGTGTGGTTTTGCAGAGAGAACCTGGAGAATGATGCAAGGGTCCTTGTTACAGTTACATGAACAGCTCTGTAACAGAGGCCTCTCTGATTTACAGACATCAAGTGCTGATGATAGGTCATCAACTCACTGAAAGGCAGTCTTTGGTCTGCCAGAAACTTGGCCTCCCAGCAGAGCGAGATGTCCGTCGGGGGATGTTGCCCACTGGCCCGCTCCAGAGTGCAGGAGTGTGTGCTGAGGGACGCATTGAGGCTCGGTGCAGCCAACGCCAAGGCTCCGTGGGAGAGGTCCACAGTCTACCACAGGACACTGACGGGCAGAGTCTAGTGGGGACCCCCCCCCCTCAAATGAGAGAAGGGATATCACCCCAGTGGAAAGGGGGTTGTGTTTAAAAACAAGTGCGAGCACTATAGAGCATGACACACATAAATGCATAGATGCGAGAAATGTCAGAAGAGCTTTGCACATTTTTGTATTTTGTATATATTTTTATTCTGAATAAATTATATTTTTGGATAAAATACTTGGCAGCTGTAAATTGCCCCAAGTGTGCGGATGAGCTGCAGATTCTGGGGGTGGGGGAGGAATTGATGGGAATGTGACATAATTAAAATGGGATTGGTGGAAGAAAGGTATAGATGTGTGCCTGACGCTAAGTGTGAACTTTGAGTCATAGAGACTGTTTCCACCCCGCACAAGTATGTCGCAATTTCGTGTGGCTTTTTAAAACAACCTTGCCCTTGCCGGGAACAATAGACTCCTTTAATTATCCTTTCATGCATTACCACTATTATCATCACCACTTGGGGTCGGCAAGGTGGCGCAGGGGTAGAGTCGCTGCCTTACAGCACTTGCAGCACCAGAGACCCGGGTTCGATCCTGACTATGGGCGCTGTCTGTACGGAGTTTGTGCATTCGCTCAGTGGCCCCGTGGGTTTTCTCCGAGATCTTCAGTTTCCTCCCATACTCCAAAGAAGTAGGTTACTTGGCTTGGTATAAGTGTGTGTGTAGGACAGGGTTAGTGTACGGGGATTGCTGGTCGGTGCGGACCCGGTGGGCCGAAGGGCCTGTTTTCACGCTGTATCTCTAAACTAAACTTTACTCATGCATAACATACCCGTCAACAGAACTCCTATTTCAGAAGGGTCTCAACCCAAAACGTCACCCATTCCTCTTATCCAGAGATGCTGCCTGTCCCGCTGAGTTACTCCTTTGTGTAAAATCTCCCATTTTAGCTGATCGTAAAAATGTATTTGAAGCAATTAAAACAAAGGCGACTTGATGTGTAAGTAAATCCTATCCCTGAGAACCCTTGCAAACATTTCCCTACCACAGATGCCAGGCTCACAGTCTATAACTTCCTGGATTATTCCGACATCTCTTCCCAAACAAAGGAACAACAATGGCTACGTGTGATTAGTGCAGATACAACAATCTTTGTCAAGAGGTCCTATCATTCACCTCTCCTGCCCCGTTCAATAAACTGGGATAGATTCCATCAGGTCCTGGAGACTAATCTATCTTAATTCTCTTCAAGAGACCTAACACCACTACCTCTGATGTCAAAATGCTTTGGCATAGTCCATACCTCACACTGTTCACTACTCTCCAAGTCCTTCTCCTCAGTGAAGGACAATGCAAACTACTCCTTTAGCAACTTGCCTGCACACTATGACTTCAAGCATAAATTCTCCCCCTCCCCTTCCTTTTATCTTTGAGTGGCCCCACCCTCTTGTTTTTAAATGCCTTGAGACACTGTTTAATCTAACCCGAGTCATATTTCACTGCCTCTTCCAGCCTCCTAACTCCATGTTTAAGGTCCCCCCTGCTTCCTTTAAATTCCTCAAAGGCAATGTCTGATTTAATCAGCCTAAACCTTCCAATTCCTTTTTGACTAAATGTCCATTCTCTCTCAACATCAGAGGTTCCCTTCCCTTACCTTACTTGTTCCTCCTCCTTGCTGGAATATGCCAGAACTCCAATCAGCTGCTCTTTAAACGACTTCCACATGTCTGCTGAGGACTTTCCCCAGTAACAGCTGCACCCGATTAACTCATCAAGCTCCTGCCTAATAAAGTGTAGGAAGGAACAGCAGATGCTGGTTTACACCTGAGATACACACAAAAATGCTGGAGTAACTCAGTGGGACAGGCAGCATCAATGGAGAGAAGGAATGGGTGACGTTTTGGGTCGAGACCCGGTCTGAGGAAGGGTCTCGACCTGAAACGTCACCCATTCATTCTCTCCAAAGAAGCTGCCTGTCCCACTGAGTTACTCCAGCATTTTGTGTCTATCTCCTGCCTAAATGTGATTTTTGCCACTTCATCTGGTCAGCCTCATTTCCCAAGATTGACGATTAAAGTCACCCACTAAGATAACCTGTTGCTTTTACATGTTTTTTAAATCTGTCTACATATCCGTTCCTCTATCTTGCGCTGGCTAGTGGAAGGCCTATAATATAAGGCAGCAGCACGGTGGCACAGCGGTAGAGTTGCTCCTTCACAGCGCTAGAGACTCGGGTTCGATCCTGACTACAGGTGAAGTCTGTACAGAGATTGTACGTTCACCCTATGACCGTGTGGGCTTTCTTCGGGTGCTCCAGTTTCCTCCAACATTCCAAAGACGTGAAGGTTTGCAGGTTAATTGGCTGCTGTAAATTATCCCCAGTGTGCCGGGTAGAACTACACACACGTTGACAGGTGATCAACGGTCAGCTTGGCATCGGTGGGCTGAAAGGCCTGTTTCCATGCTATACCTTTAAACTGATCAGTGAGTGCCCCCGTGTTATTCTTTAGCTCTACCCACATCACCTCAGTCCAGCTGTGACATTGTCACTGATTAGTAATGCAACTTCTCAACCTCTCCCTCTCGGGCGGCACGGTGGCGCAGCGTTTGCAGTGTCGGAGACCCGGGTTCGATCCCACCGACAGGTGCTGTCCGTACGGAGTTTGTACTTTCTCCCCGTGACCTGCATGGGTTTTCTCCAAGTTCTTCGATTTCCTCCCACACTCCAAAGATGTACAGGTTTGTAGGTCAATTAGCTTGGTAAATGTAAACATTGACCCTAGTGTGTGTAGGATAGTGTTAATATGCGGGGATCGCTGGTCGGCGTGGACCCGGTGGGCCTGATTCCGCACTGTATCTCTAAAACTAAACCTGTCATGCCTAAAACACTGGCCCTCTTACCACCATGTCTCTATAATGGGGACATATTAATGAGCACATATCCTGCAAGGATGCACTGATTGAGGGTCTAGGTTCACCAGCTTTACCTATAATATGTGTTGCTTTGAACTGAACACACAGCCCATCAATATCACCATGTTCTTTAACGTGTCTTTCCTTTCAGACTTGTTTGTCATAATGTGTAGGAATGAACTTCAGATGCTCGTTTACACCAAAGGTAGACACAAAATGCTGGAGTAACTTAGCGGGACAGGCAGCATATCTGGATAGAAGGAATGGGTGACGTTTCGGGTTGAGACCCTTCTTCAGGCTGAACCTCCATCTTCCCATCAGTCCCTCCACTTACTGACCTGTTGCTCTGGCTCCCACACCTCTGCAACTCAAGTTGAAACTCTCCCCAGTAGCAAAAGCAAATGTCCCTGCAAGGATATTGGTTAGCCCCAAGGTCAGGGCTGAAAGCCTTCAAGATAGCGGTGGCGGGAAGAGAACAACCCGCCGGTGATCAGACTGGGGCTCACCTCCCGTGCCTTTGGACATCATCATAAGGCCATAAGTGATTGCAGTAGAATTAGGCTATTTGGCCCATCAAGTCTACTCCGCCATTCAATCATGGCTGATCTATCTCTCCTTCCACACCCCATTCTTCTGCCTTCTCCCCATAACTCTGGCACCCATACTAATCAAGAATCTATTTATTTCTGCCTGACGTATGGGATGCTCTGGGTGTTCCAAGGCCGGCTGTGGGAGGTGTCATGGGGCAGGGAGGCTGAGTGGTGGCCATGTGAGGTGAGGAAGTGCTACTGGGGAGGGTTTAAAATAGAGTGGATTGAGGGTGTTGCTGGAGTGGGCCGCTGGAGGCCTTGCTGCAGCCTGGGGCTCGATTAGATCAGGTGTCGGTGGAGGGAATCAACAATATGGCCTGGCCAGGTCGACCTCTGCAACTCCAAACCAGTGCTGTAATCCAGGACAACAGGCATTCATGGTGAAGTTAAGAATCCAACATTCTTAACATTTCTGAACTTGAAGGGTACAAGAATGTTACCCAGAAACATGGCAACTCCTGTGTACCACTGCAGGGTAATCCATATCTTACAATCTTATACGTAAGTAAGATTGTGCCTATGTATGGAGGGATTGTTACTGAACTGTATGCAAAAAAAGAAATTCACCGTAAATTGACGTGATGGTAAACGTCACCCATTCCTTCCATCCAGAGATGCTGCCTGTCCCTCCGAGTTACTCCAGCATTTTGTGTCTATCTTTGCTGAACGAGACAGTTCTCCCATATGACCCGATTATGTCATGGTGGGTCAAACACACACCTGCTGAACGGCCAAAGTTTAAGAGTAGCACAACTTGTAGAGCTGCTACCTCCAGAAATCAGGTGGTGCAAATCGACTTGGGAGTGCTAATGCAGGATTCCCAAATAGTTCATTTGCAAGTCGAATCGGTAGTAAAGGCAAATGTAATGCTAGTATTTATTTAAAGAGGGCTAGAATACAAAAACAGGGATGTAATGCTGAGGCTCTATAAGGCACTGGTCATGCCGCATTTGGAGTATTGTGAGCAATTTTGGGCACCAATCTGAGGATGTGCTGGTTCTGGAGAGGGTCCAGAGGAGGTTTACAAGAATTATCCTAGGAATTATGATGAACGTTTGACGGCACTGGGCCTACACTTGTTGGTGTTTAGAAGAATGAGGGGGGACCTCATTGAAACTTACCGAATAGTGAAAGGCTTGGATAGAGTGGATGTTTCTACTAGTGGGAGTCTAGGTCATAATGACATTCCTTTTGGTAGGAGACGAGGAAGGTGGTGAATCTGTGGAATTCTTTGCCACAGAAGGCTGTGGAAGCCAAGTCAATGGATATTTTAAAGGCAGAGATAGATTCTTGATTAGTACGGGTGTCAGGGGTTATGGGGATAAAGAAGGAGAATGCGGTGAGGGATAGTTCAGCCTTGATTGAATGGCAGAGTAGACTTGATGGGCCGAATGGACTCATTCTGCTCCTATTATCTGTGACTTCACTGTGCCAGAGATCCGGGATTGATCCTGACCTCAGTGCTGAATGCATGGAGTTTGCACGTTCTCCCTGTGACCACGTTTCTCCCGGTGCTCTGATTTCCTCTCACATCCCAAAGATGTGCCGATTTGTAGGTTAATTGGCCTCTGTAAATTACCCCTAACGGGTAGGGAATGATTAAGTGCGATAACACACAACTAGTGTAAACAGGTGACTGATAATTGGCGTGAGGTCGGTGGGCCGAATGGCCTGTTTCCATGGTGTATCTCCAAAACTAAAATGTATCCAAATGGGTAAATCCAAATTAGAAAAATAAAATTAGCGGAAAAAAAACATTATAATAAACGCTAGTGGTATAAAAACTCATGTTTATTTCCTTCCTGGGAAATTTCTGAAGTGGTATCTTGGGTCCTGTAGATACAAGAGCTGGGAATTCCAGCAACATGCCCACCCACCAGCTCAGTGTTTCAGTTGCAGCTGGAAAAACTCAATTATCTCTTCTTGGGCAGTGACATGGGATTGTGGAAGACTTGCTTCCATCCTGATATTGTGGGTTCAGAAGTGGTTGATGAGACCCCAAGTGAAGCCCACAGAATCTTCCACAGATGGGGCAGGAAGTAGGTGATGGGGCAGGCAAGCAGACTGCAAGGTGGAGTGCTTCCTTCCTCTGCTAATTCTGGGACGATTGCAGCAATTTTAAGACTATCCCGGTGTTACAATGAACCTCCTTGGGGGAAACAGAGTCACTTGATCATTTTGAAGGTAGACACAAAATGCTGGTGTAACTCAGCAGGACAGGCAGCATCAAATATCATAGAAGGCTATGATAGACCACTCCTGCAAAATCCAATGGACTGACGTGTAGTGCGCAATGGAGGGGAACCTCCGCCATTTTGGGCAGCATCTCTGGAGAGAAGGAATGGGTGACGTTTCGGGTCGAGACCCTTCTGCAGACGTGATCATTTTTCTCAAGTTGCATTCCTCCTGCCAATGTTCCCACTCTCGCATCCATCCACCCAGGCAAGACACGTCAGATCCAAGAGAGTTACACTTCCAACATTTATTTTTCCCATATTGGAAGATCATGGTGCATCGACAAAGCATGAAATACAAATTCACAAAGTGTAGCTTCACGTAAAATGTTGGGACTACTGAGGGTCACAGTGGGTATTTTAAAAAAAGAGCTTACTGTAGGAATTAATCCACAGAGAGGATAATATGCGACTGAATGACAAATTTTGTGTATGAATTAGTGAAAAGAAACCATTTCTTCCGCCCCCTTACAAATTTGGCACTGACAGCATAATTATTTGTGTATCTCACACACACACACACAGAGTTAAATGATGAGAAAATGGTGAGACTGATTTTCACTGAGGGAGGGGAAGAGGAGAATAAACACTGATGAACAAGATAAGATATTTTGTTTTTAAGTAGTAATTTAAATGTAAAACACACAACACTCAGGACCACTGCAGCATATTTTTGTGATCTCTTGGTTTGAAACAAACTGTAATGGAAACAGAAAATACTGCAAAATTCAGAACAGGATGGTGGACTCCATGAATAGACTGGCTTCCATTTTCATGTTGATAGCTGAATGTGGTGACAAACTTTAACCAGTTTCACTTTCAGCTGCTGATTGACTGCTTTTTTGTTATTATGTTCGTGTGGAGAATTTCCAGCACTTATATTTTCTTCTTTTTGAACCATAATTTAGCGGGTAATTTCACTGCACCAAGCGGGCAGCTGTGATGCCCAAACAGTGTGATATATTGAGCTTCATGTTTACATAATTATCAAAATCTATAGGTTATAAATAAAACTGAAGTTAGCATCTAATTTGCAGCCTGGTTCAAATTTCAGAGTTCTATTAAATTATGCCAGAAGGGCGGAACATTTTCATGAAACCCTCAACATGATTTAACTTGTGTTTAAACCGACTGTAATCAGTATAAGCAGACAGGTATTTAAATCTTATTCCCACCTGTAATCACCAGTGTTAAAGGATGATCCACTCCTAGCACAAAAGGATTAAGCTCTGAGTGTGTTCAGTGTGGTTGAGAGAATCTTTGATAGAAGGAGTTACTATTTCACAAGCTGTTTTGAACTAGAAGGTTAAGAGACTGTAAGTTATCCTACGCTCTGGGAAATTGCTCACGTTAGATCGTTGTACCACTGTGAACATCCCACGAACCCATTAAGCTACGCTTATTACATGAGCACTCATAAAATGAAATAAATCATTCCATTTTGTTATGAAACTGAAGCGAGCTGTTTTCAGTACATACACTGTCAATTAGTAGGATGAATGGGGTTTGTTAAAATGAACATTACCTTGATTTGAGTTTAGTTTAGAGATACAGCGCGGAAACAGGCCCTTTAGCCCACAGAGTCCGCACCGACCAGTGATCCCTGCACATTAACACTACCATACACGCGCACACTAGGGACAATTTTACATTTTTATACCAAGCCAATTAACCTACAAACCTGTACGTCTTTGGAGTGTGGGAGAAAACAGAAGATCTCGGAGTAAATCCACGCAGGTCACGGGGAGAACGTACAAACTCCATAGAGGCAAGCACCCACCCGGGTCTCGGGCGCTGTAAGGCAGTAGCTCTACCACTACGCCACCGAGCCGCCCAATATTATTTATTAGTTAATATATAATATCCACTCTGCTTCAGACATGCCAACAGTACACGCTGGATATCCCCATTTAGTAGAGGGGTGGGGAGGAGGGGGGCAGAAATATTGAGGAGGGAGGCAAGAACATCATTCAACATATATGCACCAAGAAGACTAACCCAGACAGGGTGCCCTCAGCGACCCAACGTGGCACTTATTACCATTGTGTTTCTCATTATACAGGAAGAAAACACCATCATCCCCTCACCATCCTCAAAAATAGGTCTACCACACCACAGCTATTTCCATCTTTACAATTAAATCTGTATCACAATTTGCAAATATTATTGCAGGTTGACTATGAGGAAACAAATATACAAACACATGAAACATTTCTCTAACAAAGTACAGGTAGAACAATATTTCCTCTGAGGCGACGGTTTCAGCTGTGAACTTGGCTAACTTCTGGGGATGGACCAGAGACTTCTTTAACAACAGAAATAAATTAAATAAGTTACGTTCCATATTGTACTGACTGGTAAGAAAGTGGGCAGCTCGACGTCCTTGAAATCGTACATTGATTGTGTGAGGTAGTTCATCAATTATTTAAAAACCTCTGGAGACATGATGCACTTTATAAGTGATATAGATCTTATGTTTGCCTGGAATATAACACTACGCCATGGATTCTCGTCAAAGTTGACTTTTTTTTGTGTTAGGAAAAGCCAGCTACAAATGAAACTTTTTTTATTGCTGGGCACTCTACATTGTGAACTGGAATAATAGAAAGGAATTAAACCAAATCACTTGTAATTAGAAAGAACAGCTCATTTGGGGCAATGTGATCGTATTACAATGAATTCAGAGCTGGCACTCGATAAAATAAAACACTCATTCAGTCTTGTGATATCTAATCTTCTCAAAACCACGTGTTCACATCTCAATTCTGCTTCCCTCCACTGCCCTATGCGTGGAGAGGTGATTGTTCTTACTGGTGTCATTATTCTTAACTCTGTACACAGTAGCCTGACTCAAAACGGCTGAATCAAAATTTAAAACGCACTCGGGCTTAGCTTTGGATGTGTAAGTAGGCAAGCCACAGTCAACCAGAATTTATGGACACTGGCAATCTGGTCTTGAAACATGGTAACTTATTGACCTAGTCCACAACTAGCAGTTAGCCAAGTGGAGTAGAGATGTTCCCAGAATACTCAAAGGGCAGAAATCACTTCATGCGACAGTGACACGTAGCCTAACTAAGTTGCTCCTCAACAGGCTGGAGGCCAGAGCTTATTTGTATTTTTCTGTTCTTCCTCCAAAACAGACTTAAATGTAGTGATGTTAAATGCAAGTCCTTTACAAATGTACAAGTCATGCTTTAGGGTTGTTCCCCACAATAAACGTTGCTGTGTTTAAGTTACTGTGTCAAAATCCAACAGAATTCAAAGTCATATTTATATGGCAAACCGATTCCAATAAAATTAAAATGCAATTAGAGCTTTTTAAAAGCTGGTCGTCCCTCTCTATCATTCAGCGCGAACAGTAAGAACCCAGAGAGAGGAAGGCTAGTCATCTGCAACAGCCCAGAGGTCCTGTTGATGTCTCTAGGCTGCTGTCTGTATCCGAGGCCAGTGTTGGGTCTGTTGACATGGAGGATACATCGTTGACAGATGAAGATGAAGATGGATGATGTGAACCATTGATCATTGCTGCACCTGTGCTATGAGAAATAAGGAAACACAGTTAGTAATGGAGGAGAGGGGTCATATTTCCGCGTCGTTACAAATGAGTGAATCGACCACATCAATAAAAGTAAATGGCACAATATAAATTGATCGAAACCACATTGTGGCAATTGAAACCAACAAACTATAAAACCCATTCGCGCTTAGCAAAGCAATGTGGATAACTTTGAAAACCAGTCCTTTTCTGTCACCAGCGGTACAAATTCAGGCAACACATCCTGGAAGGGAGGAGAGTGAAGGATAAGGATTTCCATTGCTCTAGATGTTATAGCTCCCAGCTACCAGAAGGATAAGGACTTCCCATTGTTCCAGCTGTTGATATTCTAATGACTAATTTTCCACCAGGCGGCATGGTGGTGCAGCGGTAGAGTTGCTGCCCCACAGCGCCAGAGACCCAGGTTCGAGCGTGACTACAGGTGCTGTTGGTATGGAGTTTGTATGTTCCCCCCAAGACCTGCATGTGTTTTCTCCAGGAGCTCCGGTTTTCTCCCACACTCCAAAGACGTACAGTTTTGTAGGATAATCGGCTGGTATAATTGTAAATTGTCCTTAGTCTGTGCAGGATAATGTTAGTGTGCGGGGATCGCTGGTCGGCGCGAACTCGTTGGGCCGAAGGGCCTGTTTCCCCACTGCATTTTTAAACTAAACTAAACCGGCTCAGATACCGGTGCAAGTCTTGTTAATGGCTTTAAACAAAGTTACAGTGGTCGGAGAAGAAATTTCAGGCTGGTAAGATAAGTCCTGACCCAAAACATCGTCTGTCCATTTCACTCCACAGGCCCATCGAGCTCCTCCAACACTTTGCTTTCAGCTCAATGTGGTTTCTTTGGTTCCAACAATGAGGTCGTTTGTTTGGAAGCAGCTGTAAGCTCAATTTGGCCATAAGTGGCCATAATAAAGCACATCCTTTGTTTTAAAGTGTTACATTTTGAAACTACACATGTTCAAATGCAATCAGCCACATTATCCTTTTCAGTCTGAAGGGTCTCGACCCAAAACGTCACCCATTCCTTCGCTCCAGAGATGCTGCCTGTTCAGCTGAGTTACTCCAGCATTTTGTGTCTACCTTCGATATAAATCAGCATCTGCAGTTCTTTCCTACACCCTTTTCCGTCAGTTCTTTCCCAGAACCATGAAATTTATTGTTATTAATTACACAAAGGTTTGGGATCACCAAATTAAAAAAATAATTCACTATGAAAATTATCATCCTTCAAAAATAGCCAAAGGGGCCATTATGCAGAATTGACTGTTCAGACAGGATCTGAAAACCACAAATGGAAAATTGACAGGTATAAACTTTTGGATAACAGATCAGAGAGTATATGGTAAGAGTCCATTGAAAATTCACACCAAATCAAAATTGTTCTCATAGATATGAGTTTCTTCTCCGCAAAATTAAATATTCAATTTATTTCTCTTGAGGTTTACACAAAATAAAATACAGCCAACCAAGAGGGAGAACGAGACTGACAACTTCCAAAAGAAAAAAAATATTAATTTAACAAAAAGCCCTTTGAAGTAATTAATCCATTCCTGATATCCCACCATTGGGCAAGTTACATCTTTGCATCAGCTTAATATCTCTACTTGAACCTTTCGATTTGTCTGCTTGGCTTCAGTAGAGGCTGTCATTCTACCGAAAGCCGTTCTTTGAACTGCTTTAGACATCGTTCTTGAGCAGACAAAATAACCAAGGAGTACTTCTTCCCACCCTGCTTCCTGTAAGGACTCTATCCCCTACTCCCAATTCCTCCGTCTATGCGGCATCTGCACCCAGGATGAGGTGTTCCAAACCAGGGCATCGGAGATGTCCTCATTCTTTAGGGAAAGGGGGTTCCCTTCTTCGACTATAGATGAGGCTCTCACCAGGGTCTCTTCTATATCCCGTAGCTCCGCTTGCACTCCCCATCCCCCCACTCGTAACAAGGGCAGAGTCCCCCTTGTCCTCACCTTCCACCCTACCAGCCGTCACATACAACAGATAATCCTCCGACATTTTCGTCACCTCCACCGGGAACCCACCACTGGCCACATCTTCCCATCTCCTCTCCTTTCGGCTTTCCGCAGAGACCGCTCCCTGCATAACTCCCTGGTCAATTCGTCCCTTTCCACCCAAACCACCCCATCCCCCGGTACTTTCCCTTGAAAACACAGGAAATGCTACACTTGTCACTTTACCTTCCCCCTTGACTCTTTCCAGGTGTGGCAGAGGTTCACCTGCACCTCCTCCAACCTCACCTATTGCATCCGCTGCTCTAGGTGTCAACTGCTCTACATCGGTGAGACCGAGCGCAGGCTCAGCGATCGCTTCGCCCAACACCTCTGCACAGTTCGCATTAACCAACCTGACCTCCCGGTGGCTCAGCACTTCAACTCCCCCTCCCATTCCGAATCCGACCTTTCTGTCCTGGGCCTCCTCCATGGCCAGAGTGAGTCCCACCGCAAATTGGAGGAGCAGCACCTCAGCGGTATGAACATTCACTTCTCCAATTTCAGGTAGTCCTTGCTTTCTCCCTTCTTCCCCTCCCCTTCCCAGCTCTCCCACAGCCCATTGTCTCCACCTCTTCCTTTCTTCTTCCCACCCCCCCCTTCGATTTTTCCAGCATCTGCAGTTCTTTCTTAAACAAGTAGTATTAAATATCAGATTCAGAATTAGCAATTACCCAGGACAGAACAACCTCAAAACTAGTGCCACATTCTCCACTCTAAATCCGCTCTGTCTGTGCCGAACATGATGCCAAGTTAAATAAATCTACTGTGCCTGCATATGAACTATATCCTTTCAATCCCAGTATATCCAGGAGCCTATCCTAAAGCCTCTTAAATGCCACTGCCATATCTATTGCCACCATCACCCTTGCAGTGCATTCCAGGTACCCATCACTCTGTGTCAAAAAAACATTGTCCTGCACAGCTCCTTTAACTGTTCCACCTCTGACCATAAAGCTTGCCTCCTAGTCATTGACATTACCACCCTGGGCAAAAGGTTGTGACTGTCTACCGTATCTATGCCTCCCAATTTTATATACTACTAGGTCTCCACTCAGCTGCCGACACTTCAGGGAAAACAATCCAAACCTTTTCTTATATCTAATATTCTAAAATCCAGGCGGCATTCTAGTAAATCTCTTCCGTTCCCTCTCCAAAGCCACGATATCCTTCCTGTAATGTAGTGACCAGAACTGTACACAATACTTCAAATGCAGCCCCACCAAGTTCTGTAAATCTGCCTCATGACTTCATGAGTCTTGTACTCAATGCCCCGACCTTTGAAGTCAAACATATCATACGTTTTCTGTACCCACCATCTACTTGTTGCCACTTTGAGGGAGCTAAAGACCTGGACCCCAAGATCCCTCCGTACATCAATGCCGGTAAAGGTCTTGCCATGCACTGCATACTTTTTTGCCTTACATTCAACCTCCCAAACTGCAACACCTCACACTTGCTCATAATTAAACTCCATCTGCCATTTTTCTGTCCGTTCTGTAACTAATCTATGCCCCGTTGTTTCCTTTGACAGCCTTCCTCACTGTCTGCGAATCTATCAATTTTGGTGTCACTACAAACTTACTAACCGGCCATCTATATTTGCGCCAAGGTAGAACAATAAGTGGCAGGGGAACAATAAGATCACGGGGAACTTGGTACAATGATGGAAATTGTGTGACCTGTGGAGAAGCATTGAAACAGTGGAATAAAGTTGACATACAATTGCAGCAGAACCGTTACATTCCTCCTGCTTTAGTTTAACTATTCACTACACTCATCAACACGTCAAAGAATAATTGAGGGTGATATCTGATAGGTGTACTAGCCATAAAATCATGCTGAAATATTGTGACTTGGCAAAGCATAACACCACAGATTTATAATAACAGGAAGCCAAGCAGATGATGCTTACTTCTGATGCTCTTTAACGGCCTGTCCCACTTTCACGACTTAATTCATTCAACCCGACCATTTTTTAAACTCGTGGACATTTTTTATCGGGCTGGAAAAAACTTTCCGACTTACCTGATGCCACGAGTACCTACGGCTGGCATAATGAGCCGCTACGATATATCCACGGCCTACGGACTCGTTACGAACATTCTGCGAGTTTGAATCAGGGGAAAACTCGGGAGAATTCGTGAATTACCTCGTGAAAGTGGGACAGGCCCTTTAAGCAGACTGCCTGCACCAATGATTTAAACGGGACTCTTTTTTTTTGGACCCAAAACAGAGGAGAAGTTCATATGTTTCTCTGCAGAGCCAGCAGCAGTTGGCTGGGGCTGATCAAACTTGGAAAATGCAACTCTTCTGCAAAAAGAGATAATTAATTGCGGATAGAGAAACAAAGAACTGAAGATGCAGGTTAATACCCAAAAGGTCATAAAATGTTGGAGTATCTCAGCAGGTCAGGCAGCATTTCTGGAAAAGATGGATAGGTGGCAATTCAGGTCGAGACCCTTCTTCAGAATAGACCCAAGAGCAAAATGGAAAGTGCTGGGGGAACTGGCTCAGCAGGCCAGGCAGTGCCTGTGGAAGGAAAGGACAGAAGATGTTTTGGGTTGGGTTCCTTTATCAAACTGATGGAGAAATGGGGTGTAAGCTGGAAAATAGAGGTGGGTGGGACAAAGACTGGCAAGTGACAGGTTGAAAACAAGGAACTGCAGATGCTAGTTTACAAAAAAAGTGCTCAGATTGAAGAGTCCCAACCCAAAACGTCACCTATCCATGTTCTCTACAAATGCTGACTGACTACTCAAGCTCCTTTATATATTGTTTTAAGCAGTAGATATTTACAGGGGAGGGGGTTGATTGGCAGACGGGTGGAATAAATGTCAAAGATTAGAAGAGGTGAAAAGGAGACATAAGGGCATCAGTCATAGTCATACAGCATGGAAAACAGGCGCTTTGGCTCAACTTGCCCACATCGACCAGCATGTCTCATCTGCACTAGTCTCACCTGCCTGCATTTGGCCTATATCCCTCCAAACTTGTCCTATCCCTGTTGGATGAGTGAAATGTAAAGCCCAAGGGAGGGATAGGGGTGGAAGTGGAGGGAGGGGACCATATCCAATAACCCAAGATACCTGGACCCAAACTTCGAGGCAGCAGGTACCGAACAAACACCATCAAACTGGCAGTAAGTATATAACTTGTTTCAAATAAGCATTCATTGGACAGGAAACCACCTCCCACATTAGGGGTCACCGATAGGAAAGACTGGAAAGGGAATTTCCATTTAGTTTGTTCAAGAGATACTGACTCCTCTTTGGCAGAAGGTGGTCAACTGCTTTCAAGGATCAGATCGAGGGCTACGGTGGAGGCAGAGGCGTTAATTCCTCAAATGATCTTTCTCTGTGCCCATTCCTGAGCACCATGTCCTGAACGTTTGATGCTGAATGACTTCCTGCTAGTCCCAGCACAAACTCCTCTCCAGTAAGGCTTGTCACAAATGGTTTGGAAAAATAAAAAACAGGGGTTTGCACAATTTTTTATTGTTAAAAAATAAGTATTATTTACATTTGCAAGTATTGGATTTATTTTACTTAGCTGCTGAGCAGGCTAATGGCAAACAAAATTCGATGCATTGAGACAGATGGTACAAACTGTAGCTATCTAGTATCTGAATAATGCTTACTTCCCAGGGTCATCCATCCTCACTGTTGCTGGCTCAATAAATACATACAGAAGTTCATTGGATTTTCAAGACTAAATCAATTCCAGGCCTGGACATTAACACTGGAAATTGATACCTTATCAAAAGCATCTTTAACTAATCATTCAGGAATGAAACAATCCATGTGAAAATATAATAGAAAATGGAAAAAAAAATGCTGTAAAGACTCAGGTCAGACAGCATCACTGGAAAGAGAAAAAAACAACATTTTGGGTCTGTGACTTTAGTGAGAATAGCCAAAAAACACCCCAAAGTTAATGCTGCAATAATGTCGGCCTCCAGCAGATGGTAGTACTGCACCGTGTAGTTTATTGAATAGGAAACTTGTGTACCTGCAGGCACTGATGCTGGAATTCTGAGCAAAACACAAAATGCTGAGTAACTCAGCGGGTCATGCAGCATCTGTGGAGGGGATGAATAGGTTCAGGTTAGCACTCTTCGCCTGTTAACCTACTGTTTCCTCCTGCTGCAATTGTTTAGTTTAGTTTAGATTATAGACACAGAGTAGAAACAGGCCCTTCAGCCCACTGAGTCTGCGTTGACCAACAATCCCCGTACACTAGTTCTATCCTACAGAAGTCAATTAACCTACAAACCTGCACGTCTCTGGAATATGGGTGGAAACTAAAGCGCCCAGAGGAAACCCACGCGGTCACAGGGAGAACGTACAAACTCCGTACAGACAGCACCCATAGTCAGGATTGAACCTGGGTCTCTGGTGCAGTGAGGCAGCAACTCTACCACTGTGCCGTGACCTCTATATATTGAAACAGGTCAAATGCAGGGAGTTATCAGGTTACCAAAATAAACATACTTACTTGTCGAAAGACGGAGAGAGAATTCTGCCACAACTTGGGAACCATTTCTCCTCATAGCACCAGGATTTTGGAATAAAACAAGTTTTTCATTCAATATCAGCCTGGAGCCCTGTGACTAGTGAGTGGTGTGCCTCAGGGATCATTGCTGGGCCCATTGCTGTGTGTAGTTTATATCAACGACTTGGATGAGAATATGCAAGGCATGATTAGTAAGTCTGCAGGTGGCACTAAATTGGGTGTTGTCGTAGATAGCACAGATGGTTATCAAAAACTACAGCAGGATCCTGATCAGTTAGGCAACTGGACTGAGAAATGGTTCATTACCTTAATGCAGGTAAGTGCGAGGAGTGACATTTCAGGAAGTCAAATCAAGGCAGGACCTTCATGAATGGCAGGGTCCAGGGGTGTGTTGGAGAGTAGAGGAATCAAGGAGTGCAGTACATAGTTCCTTGAAACTGGCATCAAAGGTAAAGGGGGTGGTCAAGAAGGCTTTCGGCACATTGGCCTTCATCAGTCGGTATTGAGTACAGAAGTTGGGATGTTATGTTAGTGTTGTACAAGACGTTGGTGAGGCCACATTTGGAGTTTTGTGTTCAGTTTTAGTCCTGCTATTAGAAAGATGTTGTCAAGCTGGAGAGAGTGCAGAGAAGGTTGACGAGAATGTGGCAAGGGCTTGCGGGCCTCAGCTATAGGGAGAGTTTGGGCAGGACTTTATTCCTTGAAGTGCAGGAGGGCAAGAGGTGAGCTTATAGCAGTGTATAAGATCATGAGGAGAATAGATAGGGTAGAAGTTCAGAGTCATTTACCCAGAGTAAAGGGCCTGCCCCACTATACGAGTTTACCCAATAGCTCTCCCAAGTTTTAAAAAATAAATCAAACTCATGGTAAGTACGTAGAATGTAGGTAGTGGGTACGTCGGAGCTCGGGATCTCTTTGCGGCTCGTAACGCTAACGGCAGTTACTCGGGAAATGCGGTAAGCTCGTGAAGTTTTTTCAACATGTTGAAAAATGTCCACGAGAGCCCCGAGTGCCTACGAGCGGCTATTATCGTAATTCTCCGAGTTCGAATTGGGGAAACTCGGGAGAACTCTTGAATTACCTCGTACAGTGGGACAGGCCCTTAAGGGAATCAAGAACTAGAGGACATAGGTTTAAGCTGAGGGTAAGCATTTAATAGGAACCTCAGGGGCAACTTTTTCCACAGGCATATTCTACAACATTTAAAAGACCTTTTGACAAGGTCCATGAATGGGAAGGGTTGAGAGGAATATATAGGCTAAACGCGGGCAGATGGGACTAGTGTAGATGGGACATTTTCGTCAGCATGGGCAAGTTGGGCCGAAGGACCCATTGCCATGTTGTGTGACTCTATGAATCACATTCACTCTGGTTCCCTTCCACCGTGTTGCTCAAATTTAAAATTAAGACATTCAGTGCCGGGCATTTATTTCAGTTGAAACGATGTAGCTTTATTTGAAAGCAGCTCCATTAAAGTACAAGTAGTCAATTTTAATATCAAGATGCATCCCCAATAATTTCAAATAAACTAAGCTATATTCATATGGGAGTGGAAAACATTCACAATGATTCATCACTAATAGCCTGGCAGATTCAAACACAAATGTGTACAGTATTGCATTAAAATATGTTTGCAATAACTAACCTAAAGAAGGTGGCTGTCCTCTTACAACACCATTCTTCATTCTTTCTTCCCACTCCTGAACTTCCTTATATATCAACTCTGCAGACACATTTACAATAGTTATTAATTAAATGATGTTCGGAAGACACAATCACCACAATGCAATAATCGTTATATCTGTATTGTCTGGCAATTAACTAGGGTTTACTGTTCATCTCCAAAGTAACCACCCTGAACTAGGTAATTCTGCAAGTAACATGGAGCTACAAGGACCTGCAGATGCTAGAATGTTGAGCAAAGCACAAAGTGCTGGAGGAATTCAGCGGGTCGGGCGGCATCTGTGCTGGGAATAGACAGGTGCCATGTTGGGTTGAGGCCCTTCTTGAGACTGATGGGGAGAGAGCTGGTAGGAAGAGGTGAGGAGACTGGGTGGGGAAGAACCTACTCCATCAGACTGAAGGGTCCCGACCCGAAACATCGCCTTCCCATTCCCTCCACAGGTGCAGCCTAATCTGCTGAGTTCCTCCAGCTCTTTGTGTTTTGCCGTTCTGCAGGTAAATTAGCATTTGTAGTAATTACGAAAATGTATAGGAAAAAGCCAGCTTGCTGGGTATTTTCGTGCGAAGCGGAAGATTAGTCGTCACCACTGGAAACATTGCTCTAGAAATTCACTGGTCACCATGAGGCTCATTCATTCACCACCACACACAGTACCAATAAGTTTCTGCTCATGGGTCACCATTAACAACTCTCGAGGTCCACGCAATCTCCGCCATACACTGTGCAATATGGTTTAAATCCATGTACAGGACCAGAGGAGAATGGGGGACGAGCATAGGGCTCAATGGGCAAGTTGCTGGATGGTTATACGGGTCTGTGTTTAGGGAAAGAGATGATGGGAGCTGTGAACCAGGACATTGTGGGCAAGAGGATTATTGATCATGCATTAAGATGTGGTCAGCACTGGAGACTGGTGCTTCAGAGAGTCCGGGGTGGTGGGGGAGGATCGGGTTGTCAGCAGATAGGATAGGAGAGCACCAGATGGATGGCGAGTAGGGATGGTCCAGGAGTGATTTTCTAGAGCAAGTTAGCCAAGAAGCAACCCTGTGTATGTGTATGTGATACTAATATCCAATCATTGTACCTCCAGATATTGTTTCCATAGATAAATATACAATCATCGTATGTGCTGATATTTTATCAGCAGACAAATCATCGTACCTCCATCTGAAATGTTATGCCCAATTTACACTTTTAGTTCATGTCTTAGTTCCACAATGATTTTTAGTTTATGTGCCTGTTTCAGGCAATAATATTATAATCCACACTCTAAAGATTGCATGCACACATTTTCTTGTAAAAACATCTGGTT
The DNA here is from genome assembly GCA_038087875.1 of Malacoraja senta. Lineage (NCBI taxonomy): Eukaryota > Metazoa > Chordata > Chondrichthyes > Rajiformes > Rajidae > Malacoraja > Malacoraja senta. Next base: position 7,112,762 of record CM075990.1, on the reverse strand, counting down.
CTTCTGTAAAGAGACACAAAATGCTGGTATAGCTGAGAGGGTCAGGCAGCATCTGTGGTCCTTTTCTTCTCTCCAGAGATGCTGCCTGACCCACTGAGTTACTTCAGCATTTTGTGCATTCCTTTGGTATAAACCAGCATCTGCACTTCTTTCCTACACATTGGTTCTTCTGTACACATAATGCAGTGTACCTGTAATATTCTGGTCATGGGTCATGCATATCCCAAGCATTACATCTCTAGCCCTAGTTTTAGAGTGCATCTCGTTACCTTTCCATTCATCTATGGTGTGATCCCTCTCATCCAGTTGCTTGTCATAGATCTTGGGTGGAGGCTGGAAAAATAAATTGAGATCACGTGAGGCAAATCCATGATCAATAGGGAACTTTCAACAATACATAAACTCAAAGAATAGATTGTAACGGTTTGCTCACTAAAGGGCCTGTCCCACTTGGGTGCCATTTGCGGGACAGGCCAGTAGTGACTGCCGCGCGACCGTCACGAGAAAATTGTCTAGCAGTACGACAGTCGCGCGCCAAGTGCCCCTGAGGGCCCTGCCCCCTTTGGGAGCCATTTGCGATGTCGTTCGTACTTAGTCCGATCTCCTTGGCAAGGATTTTCCCAGTGAAAAATCAAAGATACTATGGTGAAAAATTGTAAAAGCTACGAGCGCTTTATACCCGGGTGGTCACGTGGTGTGGCACTCAAATGACGCGCCGACGGCGTGCGGGCGGTGCATGGTTACTGACGTTGACGCACGGTGACGAATAATAAATTAGCATAGGCAATGTTCGTGCGTCACTGTGCGTAACCATGCGTCACCACGTGCCACACGTACGCCGTCAGTACGCCAGCGTATGCCATCAGTACATCACGCAGGTGGCCTGCGAGGATTTTGAGCCTCACAAAATCGTGGGGCACCGCGCGTTACCGTGCGTCACTGCATACGCCACCACGCCTCAGGACGCGCCAACCAATTTTTAGGATGTTGCGTAAATGGCGCGCAAATGACGCCCAAGTGGGACAGGCCCTTTAGTGCTTGAACTATGCCTTGACTGAAAGCACGTTATAGGTCAATGGTTCGGAAATGTCTCCAATGATTAAGAGTAAAAATAATGGCTCCAATTCAACAGAGCACATACAGGTTAGGTTTGTTGCTAAGGAGAACATTAACACAATTATCTCTTACAACTAGACACACAGTAGAAGGTGCTGGGTTAACCCAACATTAATCATAAACATAACATGGCCTTGCCGCCCATGGCAAAGAAACATTTAACCTTAGCAACATTACATGCCTGAGAAACAAGCGCTGTGGGAATCGATATATGAAGGTCACAGAGCATTCTTTAAATTAGCCTTCACTTGAGCTGCTTCATGGACGGAAATCATTCTTTAGAGTCACTGATTTTCATTGCTAGCTCCAGGGGAAAAGACGACATAACTAGTCAAATTTAGATATGGCGTAAAGTGGGATAAGGATTGGGTGAATGCGGACAGGGGCAGAGAAATGGGAAAGAGAAGATGGGACGTTTGATCTGCTTCCAGTATCGCGCATGAAAAGAAAAATATTTTCAGAATTTACATCCTCTGGGTGCCTCCCACAACCTAAAGACGTGCGTGTTTGTAGGCTGTCTGGCCTCTGTAAATTGCCCTGAGTGTGCAGGGAATGGATGAGAAAGTGGGATTACATAGAAATGATATGAACGGGTGATCGCTTGTCCTTGTGGACTCAGTGGGCCAAATGGTCTGTTTCCATGCTGTATCTCTAAACCAAACTAAAATTAAACTAATACCCTGCACACTTGTCTGTGTCCGAGGGACAGACACGAAAAGCTGGAGTAACTCAGCAGGACAGGCAGTAACTCTGGAGAGAATGAATGGGTGATGTTTTGGGACGAGACCTGTCACCCATTCCTTCTCTCCAGAGATGCTGCCTGTCCTGCTGAGTTACTCCAGCTTTTTGTGTCTATCTTCGGTTTAAACCAGCATCTGCAGTTTCTTCTTACACATTTAGTCTGTCCGAGGGATAGCTGGCTGGCTGAAGGAATGTAATTTTAACTGGAGTTTTAATGGGATTGATAGATCCACAGTACCTCATAGTCTGTATCCCAGAGTAGCAAAGGTGGCTGCCCCAGCAATAGCCACTGATTTGGTGGTTACGTTTCAATACTCATTAGATGCTGGATTAATTCTTAGGTATTGGAGAGGGGCTTATTTTACTTTAGTTTATGAGGTATAGCATGAAAACAGGCGGACTAGTTAACAGACAAGAATCAAGTTGTACAATACACACACACTTTTCCGAGTGGCAGGCAGTGACTGGAAGGGTACAGTTAGCTTTATACTATACATCAATAATTTGGATGGTAGGAATTGTATGCAACAGCTGTAAGGGTGGCACAATGGCACCGTTGGTAGAGCTGCTGACTCACAGCGCCAGAGACCCAGGTTCAATCTTGAACTTGGGCGGTGTGTGTGGGGATTTGGCACGTTCTCCCTGTGACCGCATGTGTCAAAACAGGAAGGCAGATTATCTGAGTGGAGAAGGAATGGAGAATGGGAAAGGGGAGAACATGCAGTCAGAATATAGTGTCCTTGTGTACCAGACTAGGAAAGTAAGCATGAAGGTGTAGCAAGCAGTGAGGATGATGAACGGTATGTTCGCCTTCATAGTAAGAGGAATTACATATAATAGGAAACTGAGGGACAACCTTTTCTCACAGAGAGTGGTGGGTATATGTAACAAGCTGCCAGAGGAAGTAGTTGAGGCTGATGTAATATAATGACCTTTGAAAAATATTTGGACATGGATAGGAACGATTTAGAGAGAAATGTGCCAAGTACAGGCAAATGCGACGTGCTTTGATGGGACGAGCTTCGATGGGATGTGCTTCGATGGGACATCTTGGACAGCATGGACATGTTGGGCCAAAGGGCCTGCTTTCATGCTGTATGACTCTATTCAGGATTGAGATGGGACGTTTCTTCAACCAGAGATTGGGGGTGGGGGTGGGGGCTGTTCTCTGATACAGCAGGCAGCTGAGGCCTAGTCTTTACATATAGGTAAGGAGGGGTTTGATCATTGTAATTGGGAAGAAACACAAACCGGGTATTAAATATGGATAGGTCAAGAACACACTGAAGAATAGTGCGTTATACAGGCTGAATGCTCCAACTCCTGCTCCTGATTTCTACGTTTCTTAATTTAACACAGGTTGAAGGCAAGCTTGTAACTGGAATCACTTCAAGACTGGCAGCGGTGGGGTGCTTTTGGCTACTCGTGGGTTAGCTGAGCTCAGGCAACTTCAAATGGTCTCCAAGGCTAGGCCTAGCTTCCACCCACTGCGTCCATACATCAACAGCAAAATCTGGTAGCTTGTCTGTAATATATGTCACAGAACAGTGGAGTGGAGCTTTTATGTAATCAGGTTTCTGTCAGAAATATCTTTAAAACAATATTTTATGTGCAGCACTAAACCATATTCTATTTCTGGTTCAGAAACAAGGGACCACTCTATGCAGAAATTGTTTCTCCCTGCTCCCAATCCAATCATTTTTTATTGGCTTCATGTTAGAATGCTCAACACATTTGTCCTTCCAAATTAACTGACTGACTAAGAAATGTGATGAGCAGCAGTGTTCCTTTTTGCGCAACAGATAAGGGAAGCAAAAATCAATCTTAAGCGTGGAAAGCAATGGTAATCATATGAGGCAAATCACCGCACTCCAGAAATACAGGCGCTCAGTTTTAGCTGCAGGTCACACTGACACCAAAGGCATGTTTTTTTTATCATCAGACATGTTCCTAACAAAGTCATACGTAGTTAAATTAGGAACAGATGACGTTTCAGGGGGGACTTGACCCGAAGCTTCACCTGTTCCTTTTCTCCAAAGATGCTGCCTGTTACTCCAGCTTTTTGTGTCTATCTTCGATTTAAATCAGCATCTGCAGTCCCTTCCTACACCGTTAAATGAGGGCGTGTTCTGAGGTTTGACGGTCTCTGGCCACTCTGACTATATAAGCAGATCTTAATAGTCCTGCAATCTTCTTATTAACACTAATCAAACAAGGCTTTCATGATCAGGTCCCAGTCCGCCAATGGGAACCCGAAGTAGATAGCAAGATGGTGCCAGAGGGTGGTGGTTCGTTACGCGCTGGCCCCAAGAGAGGATCTGCTATCATCCATTGCAATCACACCACACTTTTATATCACCATTCCATTTTTTTTTAATCTATCAAAAATCTATTTCTAGCTTTATTCTGGTATTTCTTCTCTTGAATCTACCTGTTGTGCTTGCGTTTGTCCTGATTCTATTCATGTACAGCATTATTGGATACCACACAAATAAAAACTTTTCACTGTAGCTCGGTACACACATCAATAATATTCCATGCCAATGGTCTGCGTGAAGTACTAAAGATGGATTCCTCAAATGTATTACTGTTCAACCTCACTACCCTACCGCATCCTCGCCCCAAAGCTGTCAGTCCTTGGGCAACCACCCCCAGGCTCTTGTCCTCTGGCCAAAGTCACCTCCTTCCATCCCAGCACCTAACCAACATATCTGAACCTTTAACCCAACCGTGCCAATCTCCAAACCCACTGACCCCAGGTCATTTTACTCACGAGATCCCTCAAAGGCCTGGCACTCCAACCTCAACCACCTCCCAAGCCCAATCCAATGATCCAACTCCCAACTACTGTCTCACCCCAAGACTAATTTTCCTTCCTGGACGTACCTGTCATTTTCCTTCTTGCAATATGTAATGGCACAGTGTGGAAACAAGTGTGCAAAATTGATTCAGCAGGACTGCTCATGTTTCAAACAGTCATTGGCGTGCAGCATTATGCTGTTGGGGGCAGACAAAAGTGCTGGAGAAACTCAGCGGGTGCGGCAGCATCTATGGAGCAAAGGAAATAGGCAAAGTTTCGGGCCGAAACGTTGCCTATTTCCTTTGCTCCATAGATGCTGCCGCACCCGCTGAGTTTCTCCAGCACTTTTGTCTACCTTTGATTTTCCACCATCTGTAGTTCCTTCTTTAACATTATGCTGTTGGGGACTGAGGAGTTTTCATGTCACAAAGTTTGATTGATCAGATGATATTTCTAATTTCTGTAACATTATGACTGCCTGAATATTGAATCACCAGTGGCATTGCTATGGCAAGCCTAACTATGAAGATGCATTTCACATAACATACCTAGTACCCCATCTTGAAGAAACACGCATTTCCTCGGCACTTTGGTGGCTCAAAATGTTTTACGCCCAGTAAAGGTCTTTTCCAAGTGACGTTAAAGTAAATAAAATC
>CM075990.1:7014020-7107249 GCA_038087875.1 Malacoraja senta | reverse complement strand
TAAACCATTCTGCCCATTACAATCAACTAAAACATCAAACCACAACTCTTGCACTGAGGGAATAAATATAAACTCACTGCAGGTTTGCATCTCAACATGTGTAGGAAGGAACTGCAGATAAGACACAAAATGCAAGGGTAACTCAGAGGGTCAGGCAGTATCTCTTGAAAAAAGGAATAGGTGACGTTTCCGGTTGGAACACTTCTTCAGACTGTTTCTTCACTTCAAAAAAGATTAACGAGAAATCTATTTGTGAGAAAATCTGTGAAGTAATTGCTCTTTTAAGACAACAGAAGACAGTCTGAAGAAGCATTCCGACCCGAAACGTCACATATTCCTTTTCTCCAGAGATGCTGCCAGATCCACTGAGTTACTCTGGCATTTTGTGTCTTGCATTTCAACATTCCTGAAACAGGGACAGATTATGACCTTGCACTCAGGAGGATTACAGTTAGCACATTGATTTAATATAGAATATGTCTGAAGGTTAACCATCAACTACTTCAAACATTTTCTGAAGCAAACACACAGCAAAGCAGAACATAGAGGATAATCCTGAAGAGGTGAGAGTACAATAGAAAATGGCCACCTTAGTCAAATATTTTCTTTCCCTCTCTTCAGCTATACATTTTACTGTTAATTTTCTTTCCTCAGAGTATGAGTAGCAGCAAAAGATTTCACTTAGATTTTTCTCTAATATTACTGAAAACTAGGAATTAACTAGAGTAGAGGAGGATTTCTAAATGCCACATGATCCTTCTGTAGGAAGGGATCTCACCCTGCCAGACCTTGCAGTCAGAAAATAAAAACCAGGAACAAAACTACAGCCTGGAGTACTGGGCTTTACTGCAAAGTACCAGTCAACATATTACCACTGCCCAGATTACATGAGCAATGATCGATTGATTGCGTGATACTCTACTGTCAACTGTACTTGGTACAGTCAGATTCTTTGTTTGCATACAGTATAAGAATGTAAGATTTGCCACATAAAGGGCACTGACAAAAGGTAACACTAAATATCTGAAGAAATGTCCTGACCTGAAACATCACCTGTCCATCCCCTTCACAGATGCTGCCTGACCTGCTGAGATCTTCCAGCACTTTGTATTTTGCTTAAGATTCAAGCATCCTTGCAATTCCCAAAGCTAGATTTGGAATTGCCACAATATAAATTACAGAAGACTCAGCAATAAACACTACTGACCCGGTGTATAATGCCAGCTGAATGGAGGTGCTTGATGCCACACAGCATTTGATAGAGTAGGTAAGACATTCGCTCGTGGTCCAGCTCCATCTGGATCACCTGGCAGAGATTGGCATCCATGAGCTCCATCACTATGTAACTGCCAGCAAGGAGGACAATCACAGAGAAAGAAAAACGTTCATAGATCATCAATGGACATAGAATGCATCAAAAATTTGTATTCATTTAATGACTAGCACTGCAGTAGACTTTAGAGATACAGTGCGGAAACAGGCCCTTCGGCCCACCGAGTCCGCACCGACCAGCGATCCCCTGTACACTAACACTACCCGGCACATACTAGGGACGATTTACAATTTTACCAAAGCCAATTAACCTACAAACCTGTACATCTTTGGAGTGTGGGAGGAGAAACCCCACATGGTCACAGGGAGAACGTACAAACTCCATACAGACAGCACCCGTAGTCAGAATCGAACCCGGGTCTCTGGCGCTGTACGGCAGCAACTCTACCGTTGCACCACCGTGCCGCCAAAATTGGACTAATCTACCAGAATGAGCAGACACATGATGGCAAGATGTGAAAATATATTACTTTAATATTAAATTACGTTTTCCTTCTCTACACAATCGTGATAACAGACTTACACATCTTGAAATTCTTCAAGGGATTTTTGTGATGTAAATACATTCAGCAGGCCAATTATCTGGAATAAATTGAACATCCCATTATTAATTTAACAAGTGTTCGATTCATGCAAATTCTAAGTGTACTCCCGTATCATAGACTGTAATAAGAAGCAGTTAATAAATTTCATTGCCGAAGACATTCAAACTTAATTATTAATAGTCATTAAGTGAGCTGGCAAGCAGGAAATATCACCCAAAACATTTGCACTCGTCAAATTAGCATTTTAATTAGTTTGAAATTTAAATTCTAATCATGAAACAGAGGAAAAGGCTTTATTGAAAAAAGACTAGTCATTTATTGTCAGATAAAATAGAGAACCCAAGGTCTCAGCAAGATGTTTGCAGCATCTTATCAATTATTTTGTGCCATCACGAAAAACATTTTCCAGTAAAAAGGAATTCACACCCTTATTCATAGCCGCATCCTTTGATTACTGATACTACTTAAAGGTGTGAATTCCTGTCTACTGCCACAAAATGTTCACGGAATGAACATTACAATGCTGTGAATCCATGGGTTCCAAAGATTTGAAGCTGCATTTTTTGATGCTGTCGAAAGACCAGCAGATGTCAATTTATTTTAAATGCAGATAAAAACAAATATAATTCTGGTACTATGTGCTGGAGTAACCTCGTATCCAGAGATGCTGCCTGACCCGCTGAGGTACTCCATCCACCACTGCGTCTTTTTTTGTAAGCCAGATTTGCACTTCCTTAAGTTAAAAACAATTTCCTGTTTTCAAAATGGTGATTAGGTATCTTTTCTCCCACAAGAACCTATCACAATAACAAAACATTACAATGCTGTGAATCCATGGGTTCCAAAGATTTGAAGCTGCATTTTTTGATGCTGTCGAAAGACCAGCAGATGTCAATTTATTTTAAATGCAGATAAAAACAAATATAATTCTGGTACTATGTGCTGGAGTAACCTCGTATCCAGAGATGCTGCCTGACCCGCTGAGGTACTCCATCCACCACTGCGTCTTTTTTTGTAAGCCAGATTTGCACTTCCTTAAGTTAAAAACAATTTCCTGTTTTCAAAATGGTGATTAGGTATCTTTTCTCCCACAAGAACCTATCACAATAACAAAACATTTGGTCTCACAGATAGATTCTGCGTCGCACTTGACTCTGCTGGGAGGTTCTTCGGCCTCCACCATCCAGAGTTGGGGAATAGAGAAAAGGATTAGCAGAGTTTCTCCCCTCCACATAACCTACAACTACTGCTGGAAGGCACAACGGGACAAATATCCAGCATGAACCAAATCTGACAATGACTTCCCCACCGCCGAACATTCAGTTATCATGGTCATAGCTGGTAATGGAGACTAGCATCTTAAAAGAAAAAAAAAGAAAAAAAATACAGGCTTTGAAACAGTCAAAAAGTCATATAGCATGTAAACAGGCCCTTTCGGCTCCAGTTGCCCATGGTGACCAAGATGCCGCATCTACACTAGTCCCACCTGCCCTTGTTTGGCTTTATCCCTCTAAACCTTTCCTTCCCATGTACCTGTTCAAATATCTTTTAAATGTTATTATAGTGCCTGCCTGAACTACCTCCTCTGGCAGCTTGTTCCATATACCCACCAGCCTCCAAATTGCCCCTCTGGTTCCTTTTAAATCTTTCCTGTCTCACCTTAAACTTATGACTTTTGGTTCTCAATGCCCCATCTTTAGGCAAAAGACTCTACCGCTGCATCACCAATGTGTACATGAGTGGTAAATCTGGGAGTGTGGTGAGTGGGGAAGGGCGTAGTTGATGGAAATGCAGGGAGAATAAGGTGGGTTAGGACAAGATTAATGAATGTGTTTAATGGTCAGCACACACACATCGGGCCAAAAGGCCTGTTTCCATGCTGTACTGCTCTGGAACTATGAAAAGGAATACCCAGCCACGGGAGAGAGCATGGAGCTGAATGTCAAAAGGAAGTCGTGGCAGCTGCGTGAATGGCACGGGCTTGTTTAATGCAGTTATATGTCTGCAGAAAGTACAAACAGAAGGACATGGATCAGGACAGAAAAGCAATTTAAATTTTGCAATTGTTTGGAAATGAGACAAGACGAATTTCAAAAATACTCAGCATTTTTCTAGAAAAAAAGTTAATATTACAAGTTGTTGACCTTTTATAATAAAAGGGCCATTTTTGGAGCAAACAGGAAAAAAGCTGGTTATTTGAAGTCCACTGTCGGATGCAATGTGCCAAGCTTGATGAGGAGCTGTGGTTTCTCGAGCTTCCATTGGGCTTAGCTGAAACAGCGCAAGAGACCAGACCAGGGGTCAGAGAGTTTGGGACGGTAAACAAAGGTGACAGGATCTTTGGAAATGGTGACTTCATGCACTCCATGTATGCAGTGGTCAGGCACTTTTAGTAACAGCAATGCACATCATCAACATCATTTTTGCACATCAAAACAGTAAACCAATTTTCCAGTTGAAATGCAAAAATTAATATCTCTAATACCTCTCTCCGCTGTCAGTTACCTGGATTACACCTCCTCCAACTCTGCATCTTGCAAAGACACTATCCCTTGCTCTCAATTTCTCTGTCTCTGCTCCCAATGTTGAGGCTTTCCATTCTTGGACAACTGAGATGTCCTCTTTCTTTAGTTAATGTGGTTTCCCTTCTGCTGTCATAGATGGATCCCACGGTTCTGTTCTTGCACCCCTTTCCCCCAGATGGAACAAGTTTAGAGTTCCCCCATCCTCACCTTTCACCCCACCAGCTTCCACATCCACCACATCATTTTTCGACTTCTCTGCACCTTCCAACGTGATTCCACCACCAATCACATCTTCCCATCCCACCCCATTTCGTCTTATGCAAAGATCGCTCCTTCCGAAAATACTTGGTTCACTCATCCCTTCCCACTTTGTCTTTTCATCCCTGGCCTATGCCAATCATCTGCCTACCAACCTCTCCCCCCCCCCTCCCCCCCCCCCCCCCCACCTGCATCCACCCATATCTTGACCCTCCTCCATTTCAGCTCTCTTAACCCCCCTCCTCTCCCCACACACGATGTCCTGACCCAAAACGGCACATATCCATGTTTTCTAGGTGCTGCCTGACCCACTGAGTTACTCCAGCACTTTGTCTTTTTTTGTGATCTGCAGTTCCTTGATTCTCTCTTCAAATTATTTGTTTTCATGCACAACTCTCATTTGCATATGTTTTATCTCTCATGCGAGCATTCTTTTTATTTATAACATTGAAGATATTCATACATTGCAAAGATCTCATGCAAAGACTATTCCAGACACGTTGAACACACCAGGGTAGGGGAACTACCCTTATCCCAACTAACCATGTGTTAAATGCGCAGAATGGAAGCTAATTCCAAAATTTAACCCTACATACCTTAATGCTGCAAAAAGCAGCCAAGGTCAAATTTCCATCTCTTAAATTTGAGCCCTATCATTAATCATAAAATAACATGGGTCTGGATTTGGCTCCTGCTGTCACATGCACACCAGGGACTGGACTCTAGGTCTAGCCAAACCCTGGCCAATTTCATGGGTTTTTGAAAAATCAATTATACTCGGCAGCTTCCCAGTAATGTACCTGCTCTGCTGAGGAAGCGTGTCAGTTGCCCCGTTTGAAAATACAAGCTGTGCACCTGAAACTCCTGATTGTCATAAAAATATTGCAAATGGTTTATTAACATCCTTTGGGGAGGGAAATCACCTTTACCCTCATTGACCAGTCCCAAAGATCAGTGGCTGAAAGCTCTCAAATGTAACTCTCCAGGAGGAGAAGTTCACCATCTGATGTGCAACAAATACCAGCCCTGCCACTGAATGCAAAGAGGATCAACAATTTATGGGGGCAGAAGCGTTCTAAATAACAACATAACATCTTTGAGAAATGCTCTCTGAAACTGCTAGAATTAGCGCAATGGCAATTTAAGTGGTACAGCATGCAAACTAAACTTGAAGCGGCTGAATGGGTACAAAGCAAGGCAAGGCATGACAATATTGGATGGTTTAGAACAGAAATCTCAGGCTGAGGGAAAAAGATCTCAAGTTGGGGATGAGATATTCTGCATTGTCCCTACTATAAATTAATAAAACATCTAATCTATGGAAAAAACGGCTCTGCACCTGTAATATCCAATTTTATTTAATCATCAATATAAATATGATCTGAAGATGGAAACATCAAAGGAAACTACAACTAATTGCTTACTCCCTAAATTGCAGAGATTATATACAAAGCAATGGAAACATTGTTACGAAGATCAGGTTTCAAATCCACTCTGATGTTAAGAGCCTCTTACAAGAAAACAATTCAGAACAAGAATAACATTGGTGATCATTTAATTCAAAACACGGAAAGCAATAGTGGGAAGGAATTCAAGGCATTACTGAATTAGCATTAACTGGCCTTGAACATTGCGAATTAAGATATTCTCCATAAAATCATCTTTAAAATGATCAAAGGACAGCTTAAACAACATTCAAGAAAAGAGAAAAATAATTAAACCATATTCAAGTTAGTCCTCAGCATCCAATGGCTTTTTTTTTTAATTGGTGAATTAACTTTGCACGATAAAGTAATATATCAGAGCTGCTTACATTTTTATGGTTGACACATTTCATTAGAACTAATTCTCTGTAAGCCCTTTTTGCATGGGTCTGATTTTGAAATGGCCGGCTGAGTTTCTTGATCGCCACATTCCTGTCGAGAATTGCATCGTAGGCTGCACTATAACATGAAAATAAAACATCTGAGAAAAACTTCGTAAGCAATGACAAAGCAAACATATTAAATTTAATTCAGTAGTTCTTAATCAATTCATGTGCTTACAGTGGACATTAAAAGCAACGTGTTATTTAATCAAACATGAATAGCACATTGAAAACTAAATGATTCGAATATCTGAAATGGTGGGACATGATTTCCATAAATTAGTAAAATAATCCAGATGACTGCTGATTCCCTCTGGTCAGTTTGAGGGCTAACCAAGTGCACTGAAGGATGTGGTCTTCTACCTTCTACTTTTCTGTATCTCTCAGTTTTCCTCACCACCATATCCGCTTTCTTCTTTCTCACGTCTATAGTCACAAACAGATCCGCCGCATTTTACAAGCCCTGTCACAATCCCTCTGGTCTCCTGCTCAGATTATCCTACTGCTTCCAACAAGGCACGTTACTATCTCCTAATGATCGACACAACCAACAACGGTTGGATGGTCCCATCTACCTCTGCCACCAGTTGGGGACTAAACTTGACACTGCCATTCACCTTCCATTTACATCCCAGGACTGACTCAATAAACTCTGCAGAAGTACCAGTTTTCATTTGCTCTCTCCAAATTTTGCTCCAGAATTATATTCACTTAAACTTTTTGATGAAAGCAAAAGTCATACTGAAGATATGGCTGCAACTGGCAAAATCTTTCCTTTTCCTTATCCGACAAGATTTCCAAAAATTGCACCATAAAAGGCATATTGTCAGGTTGCATCATTGGTTTGGGAACAGCTCTGCCTATGGCCACAGGAGACTGCAGATGGTTGTGGATGGAGCCCAGTTTGTCTCACAGGTCAGACCCTCCACCGTTAACCCCATCTACACATCGCACTGCTTCCCCGTTCCTCTCGGACAGAAGTTAGAGAAGCTTGTGGCGGGCACCAGAATCAGAAACTGCTTCTTCCCCTCTGTAACCAGGTTTCTGATAACAGTCTGAAGGAGGGTCTTGACCCGAAACATCACCCATATCTTCTATCCAGAGATGCTGCCTGTTCTGCTGAGTTACTCCAGCATCTTCAGTGTAAACCAGCATCTGCAGTTCCTTCCTATACATATACTCTGCACTGTGTACTTTCCCTTCACTCAACCTATTGTCCTTGAGTTTGGCTTGATTGTATACATGTATAATATTATCTGATTTGATAGCATGCGAAACAAAGCATTTCATTGTACCTCAGTACGAGACAATAATAAACCTAAACGTTTACTCTGCTCAAACTGCTAGAGTGGTGTAAGTGCTAACCTCCCATACATGCCTTGGCATATATTGGAGTTTGCATTGTGATTTATCTCCAAGTTAAAAACTTTGATTAGTATTGTTCACACAACATTTTTCATTGGGATTTCTTCTCTGCTCTTGTCTATTCAGAGTCATTTTTCAGTCAACAATTTTAACATTCAACTCTTATTAATCGCCACCCTCCTTCTATCCCCAAATCTTTCCCCATGTTTAAAATCAATCCTATCCACATTCTGAGCCCCCTACATCGATTGTACAGTCAATCATTGCCTTATTGCACTCCACACCGAAATTCCCCCTTACCCCCCAAGCCTCACTATTTTTATGGCAGCCCCTGGAACAAAATCTCCAGTAATATCCCGACCACTCCCCTCTTTCCCATGGCCCCCCTCATCCAATCTTCCCACTATCTCCAACCTTGTTCTTTTCCCTCCTCTGTACGCTCATTACCCAGCCCCGTCACCCATTTCCCTTTTTATCACGACCCCTTCCCTCCCCCCATCCACTTTCACTTGTATACCCCCTCTCTGGCTTTACATTTCACCCCCTCTTCTCTCCCTATTTAACACTCTTCAGTCTCCCTTTCACCTTTAGTCTTTGTCACTTACCCCGTCCATTTGTCAATCAAACCCGCCTCACCTGTATTCACCCATCACGTTCCAGGCTTGGCCAGTCCGGCAACTCTTTTCCAGCTTTCTCTCCCTCCCCAACCTACCCTCCCCTCCCCACCACCACAACACCAGTCTGAAGAAAGGCACCAACCCGAAACGTCGTCCATCCATTCCCTCCACGGATGTTGCCTGACCCGCTGGGTTCCTCGAACACTTTGTGGTTTTGCAAAAGCAAGTGCTACTTGCTTATTTTGCTCTCTTGTGCAATGTTAGATTCAACCTGCATGACTATAGAGCTTTACCGTTGGACAGAAAGATTGGTACAAATGCTGCTACATCCTATACCAGCCATATCTCTTCTAACCTGTAAGTTCCAGGTTATTAATTTGTTGTCTGATATATGCATTACAGTAAAGTACCGATCCTTTATTAAGGTAGACAAAAATGCTGGAGAAACTCAGCGGGTACGGCAGCATCGATGGAGCAAAAGAATAGGCGACGTTTCGGGTCGAGACCCTTCTTCAGACTCAGTGGGCGACGTTTCAGGTCGAGACCCTTCTTCATTAAACCTTTATTAATGTGATCTTTCCTTACTATATGAAAGGGGAATCACCACCTTTCCATTTGTATGTTTTAAATAAATGCGGATGTCAAAGCAGTTAACTCACCACACAATGCCCTGTGCGCCAGAACCAATAGGTTTCAGGTTTTGATAGCGTTTCAGGACAGTGAAGGTCGAGTCCCCAACCTCCACACTGTAGAACAGGTTGTCACGTTTGTTCCTATTCATGATGGCTGATTTGGTTCAACAATGTGCATTCATACGCAAGAGCCTCCCTCCAACCTGCAAGGAATGCAAATATTTTAAAAGTAGAACAAGGAAAGTGATGAAAATGATATAAATTGAGCACATATTATGTTTGCTTCCTCGGCTTCCTAGATGGTTTGGAGCAAGTTATTAGCAACTTGTAAATGGAGCAGGTATTCAAGGATACCAGGCTAAGTTGAAAAAGTAGACTGTACCTATAATGGTTCAGCAGGTTGAAATATTCCTGGAGGGCTTCAGTCTCTATACTTAACCCGCACATTTAACATATCCTACCAAACCCTCAGGACTTGGTGTCAGCACTCTTCTCTGCAACTGGATCCTTGACTTCCTGACCAACAGACTCCAATCAGTGAGGATAGCAGACAAATCATCCTCCACGATAATCCTCAACACGGGTGCTCGGCAAGGATGCGTTCTCAGCCCCCTTCTTTTACTCCTTGTACACCCACGACTGTGCAGCCTTGTACAAATCTAAATTAATTTTCAAATTCGCAGACGACACCACCATTGTGGGCCGGATATCAAATTATGATGAGTTGGAGTACAGGTAGGAGATCGAGAACCTCGTGTCCTGGTGTCGAGACAACAACCTTTCTCTCATTGTCAACAAGACAAAGGAGACAGTGATCGACTTCTGGAAGCGAAGCGATACACATACCCCAGTTTGAATTGATGGTGCCGAAGTACAGATGGTTGAAAACTTCAAATGTCTAAGAGTCAATATCTCCCAACAACTTCTCCTGGACCACCCATATTGAAGCAACAACCAAGAAAGCACACCAACGCCTCTACTTCCTTAGAAGGCTTAAGTAGTTTGGCATGTCCCCTACAACTCTCACCAACTTCAACAGATGCACCATAGAAAGCAGTTTATCAGGATGCATCACAGCTTAGTTTGGGAACAGCTCCATCCAAGACCGCAAAAAATAAAATCGCAGCAAATTGCGTATGCAGACCAGACCATCACACAAATCAACCTCCCTCCTACTTATACCTCATGCTACCTCAGCAAGGCCAGCAGCATAATCAAGGACGAGTCACACCCTGGCCACTCCCTCTTCTCCCCTCTCACATCATCCAAAAGGTATAGAAGTGTGAAAACGCACACCTCCAGATTCAGGGACAGTTTCTTCCCAGCTGTTATCAGGCAACGGAATCGTCCTACCACAACTAGAGAGCAGACCTGAACAACTATCTTTTTGGTGACCCTTGGACTATCCTTGATCGGACTTTGCTGGCTTTACCTTACACTAATTGTTATTCCCTTATCATGTATCTATACATTGTAAATGGCTCGATTGCATTCACGTATTGTCTTGCTGCTGACTGGATAGCACACAACAAAAGCTTTTCGCTGTACCTCGGTACACGTGACAATAAATTAAACTGAACTGAATTATTAGGAATACTGTATAGTATTGTTGCATTTCCATCCTGTGTCGTTAAAAGATAGACAATTTAACAAAGTGGAGACATGAAAGTCTCACACCAACAAACAATTATCCACAGATATAGCCCTTCGGCCCACTGAGTCCACGCCAACCAGCGATCATCCCCATACACTAGCACTATCCTACACACAATTTACAATTTTTACTGAAGCCAATTAATCTACAAACCTGTGCATCTTTGGAGTGTGCAAGGAAATTGGTACCTGGAGAAAACCCACGCAGTCACAGGGAGACCATAGAAACACCCGTACTCAGGATCGAACCCGGGACTCTGGTGCTGTAAGGCAGCAACTCTACTGCTGCACCACCGTGCTGCCTCATTGTTATTTTTCTTCACAATTCTATGCCAACATTTTCCCTTATAAATCCCTATCCCCAAAGTCCCAAAGTTTGCCTGAAGAAGGGTCCCTATCCAAAAGATCACCTATCCATTTTCTCCAGAGGTGCTGCTTGACCCGCTGAGTTAATCTGGCCTTTTGTCCTTTTCTGTAAACCAACATCTGCAGTTACTTGTTTTTACATTTTGTAGTGATAACCCAATTGCTCCTGACTGGAAAACCATGCCTTGAAAAATAGGAGAAAACACCGAAAACAGTATAATTACAATTTGCGCTCTGAAATCCTCTGGATAAAACAGGAAACATAAAATAATACACAATGACGTACACTGGCAGGATGTGTAATCTTAAAATACTCTGACTACAACCAATCAAGCACTATAAAAGGTCACACTGAAGTAAATATTTGCCAAAAAAAATCAACTAATGCACAAAATTGCAAACAAATGCTTGCTAGAAGACCGACCTCAGGAATATGTTTTATTATCACCATCCTGTGCTAATCAATTAAAATGTACTTCAGCATGCTCCCCTTTAACCTCAGACCACACTACTTTATTTAAAAGCTCACAAAATAGTTTATCAATAAGCTGAGTTTATCAAGATCCATTTAACTTCAACTACCTTGGCCTTTAACATGCCATGTCTACAAAGGTCAAATTTTGTCATGAATAAGGCAGGTTCCTGTTATTCTAACATTGAATCTGCCAACAATCAGATCCTTGGTTTTACTGATGCTGAGATCTAGGTTGTTGTTCTGGCACCATTTGGTCAGTCGATTGGTCTCCCTCCTACACTCTGACGTAGTTGGCAGATTTGAAGATGATGTTGCAACTGGATCCGGCCACACAGTCACAAGTATAGAGTGGTAGAGCAGGGGCTGAGCACGCAGCCTAGAGGTGCTCCTGCACTGATAGTTATCGTGGAGGGAGTGTTGCTGCCAGTTCGTACAGATTGTGGTCTGTAGATGAAGAAACCAAGGATCCATTTTCAGAATGATCCGCAAAGACTCAGGTCCGCGAGTTTGGTAACTACTTTGGAGGGGATGAATGAGTGTGTTGAAGGCCAAGCCAAGTTCTTTGAACTAATTGCAGCATTTCTCCTTCATTTTTTTTTTGATTCTCATTGAGTTTAGTTTTAAAATGGCCCCCTCAATGCTGGAATTTAATACTTGCTGCCGTCATGTCAAGGGCTGTCACCCTCACCTCACCTCTGAAATTCGTAACACAACATCACAAGGCCATTGTGCCCACTTTATTCTGCACATTCTTAAATGCAATTACAGATGAGCAACAAACGGTGGTCATGCCAATGATATTTACTTTTCTTAAGTGAATAAAGCCACACACAACTAAAACTGGTTAATCCTCCACAGTTCCCAGAGAGAACGCATAACAGGGCAATAGATCCCACTTTTTGTGGGGCTTTTGTGATTGATACAAATTAATTATCTATCTATCCTTGGTGAAACAAGAAGATAGTCATGCTTCAGAATCTCTCGTCTGGCTCTTCATTTATCTTCCTAATATTTAACATTTGTACGGTTTAGATGTATTCACTATATCTAGGGTGGCACGGTGGCGCAGCAGTAGAGCTGCTGCCTTAAAGTGCCAGAGACCCAGGTTCGATCCTGATCACGGGTGCTGTCTGTACAGAGTTTGTATGCCCTCCCGTGACCAGTGTGGGTTTTCTTCGGCTGCTCCGGTTTCCTCCTACGCTCCAAAGACGTACAGGTTTGTAGGTTAGTTGGCTTGGTAAAATTGTAAATTGTCCCTAGGGTATGTAGGATAGTGTTAGTGTGCGGAGATTGCTGGTCGTCACAATGTTCTAAGTTTCCACATAACAATCCAGACCTCACAGTTAGTAAATGACCTCCATTCGCTTGCTGCATCAATTAATACAGCAGTATGAACAGTGTATGAACCGTATACACCGGTGTGACATGTATGCCCAACACCTAATGAACAAAGCGAATGGTGAAGCATTTGTCCCTTACCCATATGATTTCATAAACTAAACCACGCAAGGTCACACTAGATCTGTCTACTGACACGCACAGTTAAAGACAGCAGAAGGTCAAGCACTTTACTCCTGATATATTAACTTTCTATAGAAGTAAAGACCGATAATCATTTAAGAATACAAAGCCGTGACCTTCAGTAAGTAGATTCACCAAATGGAGGTGCAAAGCTTCATAGGTAGACACAAAATGCTGGAGTAACTCAGCGGGTGAGGCAGCATCTCTGGAGAGAAGGAATGGGTTATGTCTCGACCCGAAACGTCGCCCATTCCTTCTCTCCAGAGATGCTGCCTCACCCGCTGAGTTACTCCAGCATTTTGTGTCTACCTTCCATTTAAACCAGCATCTGCAGTTCTTTCTTACACATTTATGCAAAGCTTCATTAGTGGCTGCCCATTTCGACTATCTAACCATTGATGCTTCATGAATAAAATCACATTCATTATCTAGGACCTTTTCTTTTTAAGGTCTAGGCACTCTGTTTTCTTTGTGCTTCAGGACCTCACTTCTTTTACAAGCTGCCCATTTTCAAAAACAAATGCAATCAGAAAAAATGTTCCTCTACATATCAGAAAGATACAAGGAAACATTAAATTGTTGCTGAAGAACATTGAGGCATTGTTCCTTCTTACTGCTACATGTAGCGCAGTCAATTTATTTAGCTGGAATTAAAAATTGCCATTTCCCACGCAAATAAAATCACAAGAGAGTTTGATCACAAGAGAGTTTGACTTAGTACAAATAAACCAGCGGTCAGCCGGGCTTATAATATTGCACGCTTCAAGAACAGCCACCTGCAGATTTTCAAATTAACTTCAGAAGGCTGAACGGAAATCAATTGCCACTCGAAGGATTTAAAAGATTTAACTTCAACATTATTCCACCACCCGCTGAGTAATTTTACAGCAAGAAAATGATAACATAACCAAGACCAAGCTGAAACAATTAAGTGGAATCTTTCAGCTCGAAAGCACCCCAAAATAAATTACAGAATTCACAACTCTCAAACCAACAGAAGAAAATCAATGGATTGATATTTCAGTCTTTCCTTCAGGCATATTTCCCAGCAAATAATTTTCCGAATTTTATGCTCAGATCAATGCAAGGAAACTGTTTGCCAAGATTAATGGCGATGGGTTATATTGCCATCAATCAAATGTCTGGATAACAATGGACGTTAAATATGAGATTAAGTTATTTTGCCAATTCTTTTCACAAGATGAAAGCCTTCGGCACATCTGCCTTTCCTGTACAGCCTATTATTGCTGCTCATGTTTTTCGGCCAACAATGGAAATAAAGGGTGTAAAAATGTCTTTAATTATGTTTTTTACAAGCTCTGGCCAATAGATGGAGCAAGGAAATGCCTCCCAGTCTCTCTCAGTTCTGTTGCCATTTTTTATGTTAAAAAAATCAATTGACCATGAGTAACCCAAAAATCAATTTACAAGTCTCGTGTTAGACAGGCAGAAATACCGAGACAGTGATTGAAAAGACAGGTGGGTGATAAACTAAAGCAGATCAAACAAAGTGTAAATTAGCAGGCAGAATGAAAAGCAATCTAAACTAAATGGTGCACAATTTTAAAGAAGTTTCACAAATTAAGCTACCTGTGGACGAACATACCATGGCAAACGGCATTATAAATTGTGACCATTTTGAAAAACATAAATTTGCTTTATTATGATAAAACACCAAAGCTTGCAAATGCGACCATTAGGATCGTTGTTATGTAATTACTGCACAATTTGCACAGATATGACGGCACGGTGGGGTAGCGGTAGAGTTGCTGTCTCACAGCGGCAGAGACCCGGGTTTGATCCGGGCTTGTTTGTTTGTACATTGTCCCCGTGACCTGCGTGGGCTTTCTCTGAGATCTCCGGTTTCCTTCCACAATCCAAGGACGTACAGGTTTGTCGGTTAATTGGCTTGGTATAAATGTAAAATTGTCCCTAGTGTGTGTTGGATAGTGTTAATGTGCAGGGATCGCTGGTGGGTGTGGACTTGGTGGGCCGAAGGGCCTGTTTCCGCGCTGTATCTCTAAACTAAAACTAAACTGAACAGGATAATTCAACACTTTGAAGTTAAAGGTGCACTGAACTAGCGAACATGTGAATGAGTTAACGGCTGAAATATGGAGTGCACAACCAGGCTTGTCTTTAAGATGTACAGTCACATATACCTCCGCATCTGAAGTTGATGAATTGGAAGCTCGTAGCCTTCAACAAACAGACAAGAATGCACTGACAGTGCTAATCAATATAATTCACCATAAAACTCCTGAGACATCAAAAGCTGTATGAATGGAAAGGAGTTAAAAAGTCGCATCTATTGGCCATGGTACATGGTACAGTGTAGCAATTCATTTGGCAAGCAACCTTCCTCAAAAACAGGTCTATTTTACATTCTACAAGGTTTTCAATAAATCTCATTTAAAGATAGAAAACATTTCAATCTGCTTCATGGGAAGTAGTGGTTACCAACTAGAAAGTGAAAATTGGGACAACCTGCATACTAAATAAGCTGAGGTGGATGCAAAAAAAGAAATAGTGACTCGGATTTGATGGTCCCCAGCAAAGAAACTGCACTCAATATTTACAATACAACTTCCCCAGATTTTTGTAAGCTTTTGAATAGAGACTTGATGCTCGAGTGCAATGCTTTTTGATCCACGGATGAACAGATACTTAAGCTGCAAGACTCTTCAAGCAATTAATTTGAGAAATGTTTGATGAACCACATATCGTCTACCCTCGTAATTAGGGACCTCTTAAGACCCCTTGCACTTTCCACAACGAGTGAACACAGGTTCAAGTCCGAGGAAGAATTGTTTCTTAGTTTTAGTTTGGATCAGGCACTACTCCAAGACCCTCCGGCCCACCATGTCCACGCCGACCAGCGATTCCTGCACACATATTCTACACAAACTAGGAACAATTTACAATTATACCAGGCTAATTAGCCTACAAACCTGTACATCTTTGAAATGTGGGAGGAAACCAGAGCACCTTACAGCACCAGAAACCCGGTTCGATCCTGACTACGGATGCTGACTGTATGGAATTTGTACGTTCTCCCCATGACCTGCGTTGGTTTTCTCCGAGATCTTTGATTTCCTCCCGCACTCCAAAAACATACAGGTTTGTTGGGTAATTGGCTTGGTATAAATGTAAAATGTACCCCAGTGTGTGTAGGGTAGTGTTAACGTGCAGGGATCGCTGGTTGGTGCGGGCTCGGTTGGCTGAAGGGCCTGTTTTCGTACTGTATCTCTAAACTAAACTAAACGTAATCACAGATGACTTTAAAAAAAATGTATAGCAAGCGGAAAGCTATAATGCTCTAATACATCAGAGTGAATGCAAAAGTAGGCATAAAATGAGGTTCATTAACTCAAGAGAGCAACTTATAATCAACCTATTCCAGGAGACCCAGTCTGCAGCTACCTCTATTGCATTTGCATTGACAGAGTAACTCATGCCAATAAAACTTGGAAATGGTTGGACAGATGTAATGGAAAACATTTTAACGGTGACCTGATAGAAGTTTTTAAACATTTAAGGCCTTGACTTGTTGGGCACTATGGCACCTCCTCTGTGAAATTAAGACAATTAAAGTACTATTAACCGATTAACCCATCAGGGAATTCAGGCAATACTGGATACTTAAGAGTGGCCAGAATGTGGTATTTGTGAACTCAAACCATAACAGAGGTCATAATAGGAAATTGGCCTAACACAGCAGAAAATAAAATAAAGGGATAACTGATCAAGTTAGATGAAGATAGTTGGGGGGGAGGGGGGGCTCTTATGGCTAAGCAAAGTTGCTGGTGTCATGTGCCGCTGTCTTGGAGTAGTGCCTGATCCAATCGAGCCCCAGGCTGCTGCAGAGCCAGCGACTCATCCACGGAAACCTCGATGCAGACACATCGAACCTCACCTCATCTGGCCACCGCTCAGTCTTTGTGCCCCGGGGATGCCTCCCGCAGCCAACCACATAACACCCAGAGCGTTTTTGGGGGCAAGGTGAGGCAAGAACCGAATCCGTTTAGCAGCACTCCTGTTTACACTGCTGCCGTTGTCTTGAATCTTGGAGTAACTCAGCAGGACAGGCAACGTTTCGGTTTGGGACCCTTATTCAGACTGTCTGAAGAAGGGTCCCAATCAAAACATCGACTACCCATTCCCTCCACAGATGCTGGGTTACTGCAACACTTCATGTTTTAATCAAACCACTTTCATATTATATTCTATAGCACATCTCACAGCAAGTAAGGCAAAGCACAGCTCTCTAAGATGATCTATGCTATGCCATGCAAAGCGCAAAGTATTATACTGCTGAACAGTGCTTTATTTGCAGACAAAAAGGTGCCGGCCGGTACACATATCGTTTCTTACTGTTGGTGCCTATGACTGGATCAACCATCAGCTCAAATACCTTCCAAACAAGTTATCATTGGAAATAGAAGTTTAAGCAAAGCCTTGCAAGTGGGGAGAATAATCTTCTGCAAGGTCAGAGGGTCATAAAAGCTGATTAATCAGCTCTTTATTTTTTAATCAACCACAAGCTTCTCATAAATATACCAGCAGTACTACCTCCGTGAATTATTCATACTTCACATTGCCATGAAACCTAGGTCTGGACAAGTGATGAATTGGTTTAATGTAAACCCTGCATCACACAAGTTGTAACCACTCTCACTGAACGAACATACTACCTCAATGCCAACTGTTGGATTCCTCCCCATCCCCCTTCACCAAAGTTTCCTGTCTTCAGACCCTGGTTTGAAGAAGGGTCTCGACCCGAAACGTCATCTATTCCTTTTCTCCAGAGATGCTGCCTGACCCACTGAGTTACTCCAGCATTTTGTGTCTCTCTTCGATTTAAACCAGCATCTGCAGTTCCTTCCTACAACATATCCTGGGTTTATTGATTCAAAGTGCTCATCCAGACTTCAGTCATGGAAGGACACAAAGTGCTGGAGTAACTCAGCAGGCCGGGCGGCATCTCCGCAGAACATGGATAGGTGACGTTTTGGGTCAAGACCCTTCTTCACACTACTTTCCAGCACCATGCTTCAGTCATGTTGGGTAGTTGAGCATCTCAAATAGACAACAGTTTCAAACAAGTGTACTTTAATGGAGCAGTAGGATGCCACAAAGCAGTCATTCATCATAAGTGATGATATTTGAATTCTTGCTGAATTTTAGATTCTGAATTTAACCCACGGTTGGCGAGTTATGAGGGATACTGGTTGAGAATCTTGTTTCAGTTAAGTAGAATGACTTTTGTTTTTGATTATGCACTTCCATTCAGGATACCACTCTGGCTAATGTGGCTGGGAGAGAGGTCCATCCATGCCTAGATGAAGACAACAAAAGAGCAGAGAGGAGAGCATTTCTGTTGTCCAAATAAATTGAGTGTAGGTTAAAAATATCTTCATGGATGGAGTTCAGAGCAGGGACATTAAATTCTGAGGAATTTAAATTTGCACGCTGAATTTACAGTCTCAGACCTTGCCCTCCAGAGGATCTGACACAACATTTGCACTGAAAGAACTGCAGATTCTGGAACCAAAATAAAAACAGGAAATACTGCAAATACTAAGGTCAGAGAAGCAAAGTTAACATTTCAGGTTGATGACTTTGTCAAAAAAGAACCTCACAGCACCCAATGGAAATGCACTGCAGGGCAGTGTTTGGAGGAGGTCATCAATCAGAAATATTCATCTTGTTCCAGAGATGCTGTCTATCCTGTTTCTCCAGTATTTTAAGATTTCTAAATACATATTGCCCTCTCACCTTCCAAGTAGCCCTTACATTAATTCAGAACTGCAGCGATTTTAATTAGATTTGATTTTACACTTGCAACTTCTGCATTGTACACAAGAATGCTAGTTTCACTTCCATTGGTTATGCTTGTTCCCTAAAAAAACAACGCTATTTTCCTGTCTACTCGTCTGTGGTTTTTCTTATTCAATCTAGCCCAACTAATGTTACCTCACCAGTAACAAACTTGTATCTTTCCCTTAATTCCCTCTTATCTTGACTCTTCCCTTCAAAATTCATCTTGCCTAGGATTCAGCTCCTGCTTCCAGTTCCCAAAGTACTGAATCACCTTTCTCTCCTGGCCCTACGTAAGCTGAAAACATTAACTGCCACCTCTCCTCAGGCACTGTAACCTGGGGGAGTTGAGGGGAAAGTAGGGAGAATGAAAATGGGATGAGTGTAGGATCAGTATAAATGTGTGCATAATGGCAGGAGCAGACTCAGTGGGCCAAAGGGCTTGTTTCTATGCTGTACAACTCTATGACCTTTCTGAAGAAGGGCCTCGACCTGAAACGTCACCTATTCCTTTTCTCCGGAGAAGCTGCCTGACCCACCGAGTTGCTCCAGCATTGTTTGTCTGTTGTTGGTGTTAACCAGCATCTGCAGTTCCTTCCTACACTCTGTGACCTTCGTCCTGTGCATTACAAATATCGCTTAGCCAACAAAGCTGTAGTCGCACTAACTTCCCCTCCACATTTTCTCTGGCACTCCCCACTCCACTCCCGTTTCTAATCTACATGCTGCCTTGAGTTTCCATGTGTGGGAACGATGCCCAACTTCACATCTTTCCCTAAACTGTCTACCATCCAGCAATTACCTCTGACAAGGTCAGAATTTGTCAGTTTTTGCTTTAATCTGGTAACATTGTTATTTATTAGAGCTTGATTAAGTTGATTTGCATTAATTCTGATAATGTTATCAAAACAAACTTTGGTCAATAAGATGAACCAACCAGTTTGTTTTCAGGTACTAAGTGCAATTAAATCCAAGAAAAAATAAAAGGCATGGACTGATCTGATATCCCTGTTCTCCAATTCTGCACACTTGATGGTGAAAACATTCCATGATCTGCAGTGGAACTTTTCCAATCCCGGCTGCTTGTTGGATACAGATTAACAATGGGGTAGTGGGGGGTTGTGCCATTCATGCTATTGTCTTCACCCAAACACGCACATAAGTTAAAATAAACCTGATGTGCTATCTCTCAAGAAATACCATAACTCACAATGAACCTTTGGTTTTCTTTAAACCAAGGTTGTCAGTTGCTTTGTTGGATTTTTGCTGGGTGACACAGCCTGAACTCTGCATTCTTTCATGTAATGACATACATAGTTGGTTTTGTGCTTCATTCCACCTACGCTGTTATTTTTTTGTACACCATCATCACACCATTGATCAGCACATTCCATAAACAAATGCCATTGTTAGTCTACTTTTAGCACAGTTTAAAAGGCACACGCAGCAGAGGGTGAAGGCAACATGGACATTTTATTTGGTTGCCATTTATTGTTTGCATTGAATTTCATCAGGGAACAAAAACTGCAAAGACTTTTCCAATCGCTTTTTCGCAAGCGTTTGATTGTGTTTTTAAAAAGAGAAATCAGTTAACATTGAAAAACACTGAAGAAGGGTCTCGACCCGAAACATCACCTATTCCTTTGCTCCATAGATGCTGCCTCACCCGCTGAGTTTCTCCAGCATTTTTGTCTACCATTGAAATATTCAAAGTCCTCGCACTGGGAAAACTAAGGCCAACACCTCTGGTCCAGACGAAAGTGGCGACAAGAGGCTTTTAGATAGGCTGGTGAACATGCGGGGAATGGAGGGTATGGATCATGTGCAGGCAGATGAGATTATTTTATCTTGGCATATTCGACACAGCCATCGTGGGCCGAAGGGCCTGTTCGTGCTGTACTTCTCTCTACGTTATATATAATGAACTCCCTTCCTTCACAACAGATTCATATTCCTTTCCCAGACTGCCCTCCCAGACCAAATTCATATTGTTTACAAGCTCAGTATCAAATCTGATAAGGACCATATCCATGTAGCCTTTGTTCAGTTATTTTTTATCTCTGCAACATCATTTGACTTGTCTCCCCTCATCTATTGTGAAACCTTCAGACATTTCTGTTTTGTATACATTTTACTTTCTCATTAATTCCTAGTTGGCTTCCTTTATTCTACTCTCCATGAACAGCCGAGTTTGGGACAATTCCAATGAGCAACAAGCCCTGTTGATCTATCATCTCCATACCGGTTGGCCTTCACTGCCCCTAGATATCAGCTGCTGTGACAGAATATGGCTTAATTAACAGTTTTTAATTAAGAATAATTTTGGTAGTCCTAACTAAAATATTTTAATAGCT
Organism: Malacoraja senta; assembly: GCA_038087875.1. NCBI lineage: Eukaryota > Metazoa > Chordata > Chondrichthyes > Rajiformes > Rajidae > Malacoraja > Malacoraja senta. The sequence continues at coordinate 7,085,919 of CM075990.1, read as the reverse complement.
TTTAAATCAATTTCAGATACTCTTGTATGTTCATGGATGCCAAAAATATTCATAAACATTCCCATTGGGAAATTTTACATCCAGTGATCACAGGAGTTGATTTTAATTATTAGATTTTAGAGATACAGTGCGGAAACAGGCCCTTCTGCCCACCACGTCTGTGCTGTCAAGCGATCAATATACACTAACAATTTCTACACACTGGGACAATGGAGTGTGGGTGGAAAGCAGAGCTGCCGGAGAAAACTCACGCAGGTCACGGGGGGGGGGGGGGGGGGGGGGGTGGGGGGAGGAACATACAAACACCTGTAGTCAGGATTGAACCTGGGTATCTGGCACTGTAAGGCAGGAACTCTATCACTGCGTCACTGTGCCCGCCTGTTGGGCATCATCCTTGATATCACTGGCTGTCAGAGTACATCAGTACAAGCAGCCACCTGCCCTAGGTGAGGGAAGCCCTGTACATGCCTCAGGAGACAGTCTACAAGAAGAAGACTTCACCTGGACCACACTAGAAGCAGCAGGGCCACAGGTGGCAAACAATCTCAGGGCAGCAGTCTGCCCATCTCATTCATCTATTGTCACAGCTCTTTAATATTTATAGCAACACTAACCATTCCAGACTGCACCACAATACTACTGCAAAAGCAGGAATGACTTTTCCTAAGTAACGTGTGTCCAAATATTAATGTGACACAAACATTGCTTTTGAGAAATTGAGCATCTGAAAGTTTTGCCCTTTGCCTCAGTCATGAAATGGCACCACATCATTAAAATAAAAAGACAGGATTGGATTAAAAAAATCAGGTGTTTTTCCTTCCATACTATCCCGTTGTATTAATTTAAAAGCTGTGAAATAACATGATTCACGAGCATATTCCTCCCATTTCTAGGTTCATATCAAAATAGTAAAATAGAAAGAAAAAGGTAAAGGGGCATCCTGGCCTTGTTTCAAGGTTTTAGCCTGTTGTGCGGTTTTGCATACGTTATCATGGAAAATATCTGTCAGCAATGGAAAATTTACAATGAAGTTTCATTGACGTGGATATTGATGGAAACAAGAAGGTATAGTTCCTCTGGGAATGAATTAACCCTTCATTCTAATGAAACTGGGAACATTAAGGGAAGACCTGACAAAGATCCGGAGTATGGCAAAAGATTCTGATAAAAGTGAATGTTGACAGGTTATTTCAAGCACCAGCAATGACACTAATAAGAGAGTACAAGCTTAACATTTAAACCAACTTAGAAAAATCTAGGCATGTGTTGCAAAGGTGGAATTTTTCAGCTGTGTTTTTTAAGTAAACAATTAGATAGTTGCTTTTGAAAGCAGAATTTTAAATGGTTGGAGAATGTGGGATTGGACAAAATGCGTTATGGAAGAAAAGCATCGGTGTAGAATTATTGGGACAATTGCCTAATATTTAGTGCTCATTTAAAACAATGTACCATGCCAAAAAAAAATCAACAGTTTTGGGTAGCATTGGATTAAAAACACACTGAAGTCTATGCAAGCAAAATTGATTTCAAAACACCTGCTTTTTCTTTGCATAATAAATGCATTGTGGTTCTGAGGAGGAAGAGTTTCTAATGGCAATTGCTGGAAGATTTGCAAAAACAAAGTTGTGCACAAAAACAAAAGTCTCAGCACGCAGTTCCATCTGCCTAATCTCTCTCCTAACTTGGTTACAAGTAGATCATTGACCTGGAATAGGGAAGGGAAAACAGATTAATTTTATAACAGGCGAGCACAAATTACTAATCAACCTCAATGCAGTTTGATATTTACCACACCAAAAAATGTGCTTCTGTCCATCACACAGACCAGACTTCCCACCACTGACTCCATCTACATTTCACGCAGCCTCGGAAAAGCAGCCAACTTAATCAAAGACTTGAGATGGACACAAAATGCTGGAGCAAGTCAGCGGGTCAGGCAGCATCTCTGGAGAAAATGGATAGGTAAAGTTTTGGATCGGGACCCTTCAGACTGAAGAAGGGTTCCTTCTGCCCAAAACACCACCTACCCATTTTCTCCAGAGATGCTGCCTGATCTGCTGAGTTGCTCCAGTATTTTGTGTCCATCTTTGGTACAAACCAGTATCTGTAGTTGTTTTTTTATTAAATGGAATCAAAGACACCCCACCCTGGGTCATTGCTTCTTCTATCAGTCCAGTCCGGCAAAAGGTACAGAAGCTTGAAAACGCACGCCTGCAGATTCACGAACAGCTGCTGCCCTTCCGTTATCAGACATCTGAATGGTCCTTCCATAAGCTAGGGTTCTGTTCAATTCACCTCTACACCACTGATGATGCTGGACTTTGTCTAAGGAACTGATGGCCTACAATACTGTTGTTGTGCTCTCTTCCACTTTGCTTTATCTATTGTACTTGAATTAGTAGTAAAGAAAGCAAACTTAATGCTAGCATTTATTTCAAGAGGGCTTGTATATAAAAACAGGGATGTAATACTGAGGCTCTATAAGGCGTTGGTACGGCCACATTTGGAATATTGTGAGCAATATTGGGATTGGCATAATGGTGAAACTAAAATGTATAAAAATCCTTTAATAAAATATGACAAAGTGCACTTTAACCACATGTGATTTTTTCTATTACAAATCTCAAATTGTGGAGTACTGAGGCAAATAAATAAGATGGGTCTTTGTCCCAAACATTATGGAGGGCACTGTAAATCTATGAGGAATCCATTCCTTGCAATAAATAAAAACAGATAAAAAGCAAGGACAGTTGCCCACAAGACAGGTACATGGATAGGATGGGTTTAGAGGGATTTGGGCCAAGAGCAGGCAAATGGGACTAGTATAGATGGACATGTTGGCCGGTGTGGGCAAATTGGGCCGAAGGGCCTGCTTCCAAGTTGTATGACTATGACATGTTTCAAGACATCTTGTATGTGTAGAACAGTGGTCTACACACGTTTAATCCCTGTGACCAATACCTATATAACTAGATTTATTAAATACATGTTTTACTAGCTTGGACATTTGATATTGCCAATAGCAGGACATTAAATGTCCAACAGGAAGAAAACACTTGATCGTACATTTCATCTCACAGTTTATGGGAGACAACATTTACAACACCATTGTTGTCTCAGATCGGTGCAATCACGACAATGGCAGTGTCCAGCTTGCCATTATATACTTCAAATCTGGCCAGTTAACTCTTGAAGGCATTCCATTTAATAAGAAATTTGACATGCTTAAAAGCTAATTTGAAACCCAACTCACGTACCATTCCATTATTTCTAAGAAAATTATACAGCTTGATGCAATACATATTTGACCTCTAATTAACCCAAATTGCTCTAGCATTGCATTAACTTAATTATCTAAGAGTGCGGTTTGAGTACGGGGTTAAATGTCCAAGTAACAGTAGACTTATGGATTACGTCTTCCCTCAGGTCAATACCCCCACGGCAAAAGGCTGTAAATTTCAGGGATCAGGTTCTTCAGACTAAACCTCGAATGCTGATTCCTACGCACACCAGCACTATAATGCCAGATTAATCGGCTAAAAAGGAGTCTTTTAGTTGGCCACGTTTTAACTATTGGAATTTGCTGGATAGGAAACCAATCCTCAATATGTGGGATCTGGAGAAATGGATCAATTTATCTCACCATTCAAAATGCACAACTTTGTTTTTGCACATCTTCCAGCAATGGCCATTGAAAACTCTTCCTCCTGAGAACCACAATGCATTTATTCTGCAAAGAAAAGGCAGGTTTTTAAATAGATTTTGCTTGCAAAAATGCGTTATACTGTTTCAGCACGCACTGCTGCTGGAAGGAATACTTAGAGCTGGTAAAATGATACACAGTGCTGGATCTGAAGAATGAACTGCCCCACATGCTCACTCCAGAAGACAAAGAACTGTGGGATACTTACACCAGGTCCACTTAAATCAGCAGGATAACATAATTTTAAAAATGTGTCGAGGAGGCAGAAGGACAAGGCAACCATTTATCCACTATTTTAAAAAAAATAATAATCTTAAGCATCATTCAACTGGTTGGTAAATAACAAAACAGAAATTGGTTGAATAAGCAAAGCTTCAATTGGCAGAACTAAAATATAATGTGGTATTTCAAATAGAATAAAATACAGGTCCACCACCGGTTTTCCGGTTCCAGGGCCTTGCAGTATTATCTGTTTTGCCAGGCCAACATAGGTCACAGACCTAGGGGGAGAGCCGAGATACCGGCCCACAAAGTCGGCCGCGGAAGTCGACTATGGTAATGGATCTGCCGGCTCCAGCTGGGCCGGTATTCCAAAGCCCAGGCTGCAAGGGGCATATTCTACCTGCCAATCGGCGCGGAAGTCCCGATTAGGAATAGTAGGACACAATATGACAATAAACTTATAATCCTTTATAACGGATGCAATTTTGTAAGACAACATGGATAACAATCATAACTAACCGGTTTATTACTGTCAGATACAGTGAAATGCTTTGTTTGCATGCGATCCAGTCTAGTCATACCATACAGGGATCCAATCAAGTAATACACTAGTACAATAGGTAGTTGAAAGAGAAAGTTGGCAGAGTGCAGAACATGGTGCTAGATCATTTTTGCATTACCGCTACAGAGTAACATAGATTTTAAAAACTGCGAGGGCCACAATGAGTAGAGTTGAGAGATCGGAACTACACCCTCAGCTAATGAGACTACTCAAGAAGCCTTTTAGACCATTTTTAATCAATTGTATCGATAAAGTCTTCCCACAAACCATGCCACAGTGGTATAATAATAGGTATATTAAGATTTGAAATTTAGCCTGAAGGTTTCCAAGTTCTATTGTAAAGTATTACAATTTCTTAGCAGTTCGAATCATGTGGTGTATAAGATACATAGAAGGAAATATTGGGCAAGGTTTCAAACAACTTAAAACTTTCAAACTAACTGTTCCTGTAAAATTCTAGCAGCTGGAAAGTGTCAACATCCCCTCCAGCCCCAAGCGTTCTTTACATGAGGAAGATGTAAGTCAGGACCACTAGTGGTGGGAAAATACAATGTATATCCCAAAGAACAATATTGTTTCTTTCAGCATTGATACAATGTACGTGCAGTAATCTGTAACAAAATCATGAGAGGAATAGAATGGGTAGACGCACAGAGTCTCTTGCCCAGAGCAGGGGAATAGAGAACCAGAGGACATAGGTTTAAGGAGAGGGGGGAAAGATTTAATAGAAACATTTTTCACGCAAACGGTGGAGGTGTATGGAACGAGCTGCCGGAGGAGGTAGTTGAGGCTGGTACTATTGCAAGGTTTAAGAAACATTTAGACAGGTACATGGATAGACAGGTTTAGAGGAATATGGGTCAAATGCAGGCAGATGAGACTAGTGCAGATGGGACATGTTGGACAGTGGGGACAAGTTGGGCCGAAGGGCATGTTTCCACGCTGTGAGACTCTATGACTATAATAAGATAAATATGATGATTTCAAGCATATATCTGGAAAAGACTCGAAACGTGGCTAGATAAACCAACAGTGAAAGAACACTGAAAATGTGAATTCAAGAATACAGGCTTGAAAGGGTTACAGCCACGATATGGAAGGAGTTTAAATCAAGATGTCAATTTCAGGAATGGAGGAGCCTCGATGACAGTAAATCACAAAGTGCTGGAGTAACTCAGCGGGTCAGGCAGCATTGCTGAGAGAATAGACAGGTGATGCTCTTCTTCAGCCTGAAGAAGGGTCCCGATCCAAAGCGTCGCATGTCCACAATCTCCAGATGATGCAGCATGACCCGCCTGAGTTACTCCAGCACTTTGCGTTTTACTCGAGATTCCAGCTCCTTGCATCTGCAGCCTCAGTGGCAGCTCAGATTAAGGCACAAAAGGTTAGTGTGTGCTCAATACGACAAAATGGTAGTTTGTCAAGCAGTGCCAGCTGGTTGAGCCGGTGTGAGTGCTGACCATCATTTTATGCTGCGAGCTATGGCAGTTCCTGGTCATTTAGACAGGTCTGAATGTAATAGGCACAGAAATACATTTAGCAAAGATAAAGCACTTGCCAAATGATTTTATTTAAACTCGATGAATATTTCAGAAACTGCTTCAAGTTTACCAGAGGTCCTGCATTACAAACTGTGCTCCAATTGGGTCAAAACAGATGAAGTGTAGTCTACATGCTTGTACATCACATTCTGCAAAAACAAAAATTACAGGGAGGCATCTGCACAGCCGGCGGCAAGACACTGTTTCGACAAGTCTATTATCAGAAACAGCAAAACAATGTAAGCGCATGATTCATTTTGATGGGAGAAATAACACCAGTAAATTAGGCCAATGTAATTAAGCTTATGTATGCTAATTAAACCTTAACCGAGCCATATAATTAAAAAAAGTGTCATTCCTGTGCCTGTTAATACAATTATGAAGAACCAGGCTGGAAAATCATAGGTAGACATAAAATGCTGGAGCAACTCAGAGGACAGCAGCATCTCTGGAGAGAAGGAATGGGTGACGTTTCGGGTCGAGACCCTTCTTCAGACTGATGTCAGGGGAGTGGGCGGGACAGAGATAGAATGTAGTCGGAGACAGTAAGACTGGTGGGAGAACTGGGAAGGGGGAGGGGATGGCGAGAGAGGGAAAGCAAGAGCATTTGATGTTAGAGAATTCAATGTTCATACCGCTGGGGTGTAAGCTACAGAAGTGAAATATGAGGTGTTGTGTTTCCAATTTGCGCTGGGCCTCACTCTGACAATGGAGGAGACCCAGGACAGAAAGGTCAGAGGGGGAGTTAAAGTGCTGAGCAACCGGGAGATCAGGTAAGTTAAGGCAGACTGAGCAGAGGTGTTCAGTGAAACGATTACCGAGCCTGCGCTTGGTCTCGCCGATGCACAGGAGTTGACACCTGGAACAGCGGATACAGTAGACGAGGTTGGAGGAGGTGCAAGTGAACCTCTGCATCACCTGAAAAGACTGTTGGGGTCCTTGGATGGAGTCAAGGGGGGAGGTATAGGGACAGGTGTTGCATCTCCTGCGGTTGCAGGGGAAAGTACCTGGGGAGGAAGTGGTTTGGGTGGGAAGGGACGAGTTGACCAGGGAGTTGCAGAGGGAATGGTCTCTGCGAAAAGCAGATAGGGGTGGAGATGAGAAGATGTGACCAGTAGTGGGATCCCGTTGGAGGTGGCGAAAATGTTGGAGGATTATATGCTGTATGCAATGGCTGATGGGGTGGAAGGTGAGGACAAGGGGGACTCTGTCCTTGTTACAAATGGGGGGAGGGGGAGCAAGAGCAGAGCTGCGGGATATCGAGGAGACCCTAGTGAAAGCCTCAGCTATAATGGAAGAGGGGAACCCCCGTTTCTTAAAGAATGAGGACATTCCCAATGACCTGGTATGGAAAACCTCATCCTGAGTGCAGATGTGGCGTAGTCGGAGGAATTGGGAGTAGGGGATAGAGTCTTTACAGGAAGCAGGGTGGAGAGAAGTGTAGTCCAGATAGCTATGGGAGTCAGTGGGTTTGTAGTAGATATCGATCAATAGTCTGTCTCCTGTGATGGAGATGATGAGATTTAGTAACATCTTCGCTCTCTTAAAGCTGATGTACAGCTTTAAATAAAGCCAGATATGATTACTTTAATGAGGGACAAGATTTAGAATTAATTTATCAATAGTAAAATGGAAATTAACTAACATAAATAGGAATAAGCAATTGGACCCATGCACCATAACACCACTTTCTTTGCATAACCCACAACTCTTGATTCAGAAAACAAACATGAAATCTATTTTAAATATACTCATCCACATGCCTTTTGGGCATAGAATTACAAAATTCACAATCCTAAGGGTGAAAAAAAATCGTATATCTGTCCCAAATGGCTCTCCACTCGTTTTGAGATTGTGACCCTGGTTTCAGACACCACAAATATGGGAGACATCATCCCTGCATTGACCCTGTACTGGGCCCTAGTGAGACCACACCTGGAGTATCGTGTGCAGTTTTGGTCCCCTAATTTGAGGAAGGACATTCTTGCTACTGAGGGCGTGCAGCGTAGGTTTACAAGGTTAATTCCCGGGATGGCGGGACTGTCATATGCTGAGAGTATGGAGTGGCTGGGCCTGTATACTCTGGAATTTAGAAGGATGAGAGGGAATCTTATTGAAACATATATGATTATTAAGGGTTTGGACACGCTAGAGGCAGGAAACATGTTCCCGATGTTGGGGGAGTCCAGAACCAGGCCTCAAACCTAGTTTAAGAATAAGGGGTAGGCTATTTAGAACGGAGATGTTAAAAACACTTTTTCACACAGAGAGTTGTGAGTCTGTGGAATTCTCTGCCTCAGAGGGTGGTGGAGGCCGGTTCTCTGGATACTTTCAAGAGAGAGCTAGGTAGGGCTCTTGAAGATAGCGGTCAGGGGATATGGGGAGAAGGCAAGAACGGGGTACTGATTGGGGATGATCAGCCATAATCTCATTGAATGGCGGTGCTGGCTCGAAGGGCCAAATGGCCTACTCCTGCACCTATTGTCTATTGTCCTGAAAGAGATTTGTACAAATTTCAATTAAATTATCTGATTCTTTGAAACTATGGAGAGCAAAAGTATTGGCACAGCACATGATATAGTGTGGTGCTCCTTTGCGAATGTACGTTCCTGAGGTGAAACCCAAACATATAGAAAATATGCCAGGTGCAATGTCTGGGTGCTCTAGTTTTCTCCCACACTCCAAAGATATGCAGGTTTGTAGATTAATGGACTTCTGTAAATTGTCCCTAGTGCATAGGATAAGAATTAGTATATGGGTGATTGCTGGTTGGCACGGACTCAATCAGCCGAAGGGCCTATTTCCACACTGCATCGCTAAACTAAACTTTCAATCTCTCACCTTTAAAAAAACCCTCTTACCTCTATACTTACTATAAAGTGAATGACCACATGTTTCTACCTTATTTCCCATCTGCCTGGCCGCTCGCTTAGCCCTGAACCCCTCTGTGTCCTCTACACAACCTACACTGCCACCAACTTGAAGCAACAGCAGACTCTAATATTTTAATATTGAAATCACTCCAATGATCAAAGCTTCCCAACTCACAAGACCCATTTATTCTAACTGAGTTTTTTGTGTGCTAACTAATCCACGTTAATCTTACCCACAATCACCTGTCCTCTAATTTTTTTCAGGAATCGATGTTTCACGCTACTGAAAGTAATTTGCAAGTATAAACACACTACATCCTCTAGTCTAGGTGTCCCCTTTCTATTCTGCTGCAACAGCTGCAATGACAGGTTTGTCAAAATCATTTCCCTTTCGTAAATCCTATGTTATTACTTTGAGTGCGCTGTTACCACTTCTTTATAAACAGATTCTAGCAATCTCCCTACAACTGTTGCCAGATAGACTAATGTTAAGACCCCCGGTCACTCTCTTCCTCCTTTCTTAAATTGCGGGATGACATTTGCAATCTTTCAATCTGCATGATCCGATTTAGAATGTGGAGTATTGCATGCAGTTCTGGTCACCCCATTACAGGAACATTGCGGACACTTTGGAAAGGGTGCAAATGAGGTTTACCAGAATGATGCCTGGATTAGGCAGTATGAGCCACAGATGGAGGTTGGACAGACTTGGGTCATTTTCTCTGGAATGCTGAAGGTTACGGGGAGGCCTGATAGAAGTATATAACATTATGAGAGGCATAGCTATGGATAGCCAGAACCTTTTTCCCCCAGGATGGAAAAATATCAAATACTAGAGGGCATGTTTTTAAGGTGAAAGGGGCAAAGTTTGAAGGAGGTGATTGGGCAAGTCTTCCCCCCCCCCCCCCCCCCCACACACACACACATGTCTGGAACACACTGCCAGGGGTGGTGGTTGAGACAGACACAATAGTGTCCTTTAAGAAACTTTTGGACAAGCAGGGAATGGAGGATTCTGTGCTGGAAGATAAGTGACGGTCTTGGTATCATGCTCAACGTAGACATTGTGGGTCAAAGGGCCTGGGTTGTGCTGTACTGTTCTATGTTTTAGTCTATGTGATCTTGGAAGATGACAATCAAACCACAATCTATAAGAATATCCTACCCACAATCACCTGTGTCCTCATTTTATTTAGGGCCCTGCGTGTCACCCTACTGCAAGCTGTCTGCGGATGCAAAACACCACATCCATTATCCCCATCTCTTTCCAAACTTGGGGGATGCAGGTCAACTGATCCTATGGTTTTAATCGTCTCTCTGTCTCACCAGTTAATCCGACACTAAATATTTTATTCAATTGTAATTTTTCCCAGCTCCTTAGTCACTCTCGACCTGCTGTTCTTCACTATTTTCAGGAGACAGTGTGACGTCTGTGAAGAAAGCTAGAGGATATGCATTTAATTAATAGCGATCTACCTGGGAATTGTTTTCTACACAGAGGATGGTTGGCATCTATAATGCACTTCCAGAAAAGGTGGTGGAGGTAGAAACTTTTACAACATCGACACAATTACTTGAATTTCCGTGCCATGGAATGCTGCAGTCCTAACGTGGTTAAGTGAGATTAATCAGGCACATAAAAATGGTGTCTGGGCACAGTGGGCTGAAAGGTCTGTTTCTTTGCTGTATGACTCGATGACCATAATTTCTCTCCCATTTCCTTATTCCCAAATATAGTTTCTTCTCCAAAGGATTAACATCAATGTTTACAAATTTCCCTTTTAATCTATTTAGTTTTATACACTTCATCATGTTTCTCATTGGATTGCTGCAATATTCTACTATCCATTTTCTTGTTAATGCCTGGATAATGAATTGGAAATGTTCCATTCCCCTTTTAAACATCAGGATTAGTTTCGAAGGAACTAATCCTGAAGGAACCTTTAACATCTCAATAGTTACCACTAGACTACTTTTTCTGCTGGTCATTACACCTTAAAGGGATTTTTTGTTCTAAACTATGTAATCATTATTTCCTTGTTAAAGCCTTATATTTAAAGTATTTGAGTTACTCCAGCATTTTGGGTCTATCTACCTATATTTGCCCAGGAAGGAACTGCAGTTGCTGGTTTAAACCGAAGATGGACACAAAAAGCTAGAGTAACTCAGCGGGCCAGACAACATCTCGGGAGAAAGGGAATAGGTGATGTTTTGGGCCGAGTCTGAAGGGTCTCGACCCGAAACGTCACCTATTCCTTTTCTCCTGAGATGCTGCCTGACACGCTGTTCTACCTATATTTGCCATTTGCTCTGAGTTTAAAACCTTTGCTTCAAATTGAACTAAAATCACAAATCTTTGAATAAAATTCTACTTTAGTATGATTACCCTTCCTTAAAGGTTCCCTCAAGTGTAAGGTTGAGCATTTCTCATACTTGATCTAAAATATGTTTGCTTAACATACAGATGTTGAAAATCATTTCATAGGTACTGCATGAATTACATTACTAATTTGCTTTTTCCAGTCTACATATAGATTAACGTCTCCCATGATGATTATATTACTCTTTTTTGCACGCACATTTCTGAGTCACTTTCTGTCTCTCCAAACTAGTGTACCAATTTCTATTTTTGCACTAATTCATCTTATGAATGCTGCATGCATTTACACGCAACATTTTTTATTTTGTCGATTTACAGATTTTAGACTCTATTTTTTGTATGTTCTTGTGTTTTCTCATTCTGCCTGCCATGACATATTTTGGATACATCACCCGATGCTACCCTGCATTATCACTTCATCCTTTCCCTATTGAACTTGCAAAATTTCCCCTCACCCGATCCCCTCCTCAAACTGGATAGTTAAAAGCCTTATCTGTAGGTACACAAAAATGCTGGAGAAACTCAGCGGGTGCAGCAGCATCGATGGAGCGAAGGAAATAGGCAACGTTTAGGGCCGAAACCCTTCTTCAGACTGAAGAAGGGTTTCGGCCCGAAACATTGCCTATTTCCTTCGCTCCATCGATGCTGCTGCACCCGCTGAGTTTCTCCAGCATTTTTGTGTACCTTCGATTTACAAGCATCTGCAGTTCCTTCTTAAACAACAGCCTTATCTGTAGACCTTGTTATTGAATTCACTGGGATGTTGGTTCTAGTTCATTACATGCAAAGCATGTTTCAAAAGAACATCTCCCTCTTTCCAGAATATTGGAAGCAATGCAAAAGAACATCTCCCTCTTTCCAGAATATTGGAAGCAATGCCCCATATTTTAAAACCCACATCACCCACTACTCTTTGAGCCCTGCATTCAGCTTTCAAGTCTTAATGACCCTATGTCCATTTGCATGTAACTTAGGTAGCAGCACAAAAAGTACTGCTACCCAAGTCACATCCCTCCCCCACCCAAGTCGCATTAGCTTCTCATTTTCACCCTACAAACAGCTTATAATGGCATGTTTCCTTTAACATCGTAACTTTTTTGCATATCTTCCATTCATCCTTCTTTATCTCTCCAAATCACCGTCTATATCTCTCGTTTCCCTTCTCCCTAACCAGTCCAATGAAGGGTCTTGGCCCGAAACGTCACCCATTCGTTCGCTCCAGAGATGCTGCCTGAGATGAGTTACTCCAGCTTTTTGCGTCTATCGTCATCTCTAAATTACACTGGTTACCCAAATATCTTTCAAACACAAAATGAGCAAATGGCACATGGAAATGCCACTACCCCAAGTTCTCCATCATCTCAAAAATATGTCACCAGTGGAATGCTTTTACTTAAACTTTCAATTCATTAATCGCCTTCTCATGGGGAATGGAAGGATGGACCACAATGTCATCCTTTCCAGTCACACCATGAACTAATTATAAAAGCGGTAACCTATTTTCAAATATTAACAAACCATATCTTCAAGTGCCAGATGATTTATTTTATTCTGCCAGCCTTGAATGACAAATGAATATTAGCCAACAAATCGTTATTTGTGGCCATAAATTATAACATGAGAAACGAGAAAAAAAAAACTCTGGAATTCTTCAAGTCAGGTGGCATCAATGGAAAGAGAAAGGGTTTCTCTTTTCATCAGAACAGGGAAGTTGGTTAGTGGTACCGCTGTATATTGCTACTTCACAGTGCCAGAGGCCCAGGTTCGATCCTGACAACGGCTGCTGTCTGTGAGGAGTTTGTATGTTCTCCCTGTGACCATGTGGGTTTCCTCCAGGTGCTCCGGTTTCCCTCAACATCCAAAGACATACAGGTTTGTTGGTTAATTGGCCTCTGTAAATTCTCCCTAGTGTGTAAGATAGAACTAGCGTATGGCTGCCCATTGGTCAGTGTGGACTCGGTGGGCCGAAGGGCCTGTTTCCACGCTGTATCTCTAAAGTAAATTAAGTGGCAGAGAGAGTAGAGGGAGTGATAGCTAGTACAAAGGGAAACTGTCTGTGTGGGCGAGACCTGGGTTGCTGAGAGGATGAACAATTTAAAAAAGGCATCCAGTCAATGGGGGCAGGTTAGAAAGAGGAAATCTGAACGAAGGAATACAGAAGTAGAAATTAGGGCAGTTTGAGAGTGAGTGTGTTAAATAAGAATATAAATGTTGCAAAATGCACTGTTGCACGCCATGTTCAGAGCCGGCCTGTGCTATTGGAGAGGAAGAATAAAACATATACATAAAACAAACAAACAACCAATAATAGTGCAAAATGGACAAAATCAATGGCCCCTCGTCTATGCGGTTCAGAGCTTATTTGGAGGTTGGGAGGAAACCGAAGATCTCAGAGAAAACCCAGGCAGAACGGACAAACTCTGTACAGCCCGCACCTGTAGCCGGGATTGAACCCAGGTCTCCGGCGCTGCAAGCGCTGTAAGGCAGCAACTCTACTGCTGTGCCACTCTGCTGCCCTCCTACAGGAATAGGGCCTTCAGGCCACAGAGTCCACACCTGGCTAGCGATCCCCGTACACTAACACTATCCTACACACTAGGGACAATTTACAATTTTTACCAAAGCCAATTACCTTACAAACCTTTTCGCCTTTGGAATGTGGGAGGAAACAGGAGGACCCGGGGAAGACCCACGCAGGGAGAACTTATAAACTCTGTACAGACAACACCCGTAGTCAGGATCGAACCCGGGTCTGTAAGGCAGCAACTCTACCGCTGTGTGGGTCTTGGAAACAATATAAAAAATGGTTAAAGGACAAAAAAATCCTAAACTTGTAATTTAGAGATGCTGCAAAGTAAAACATGTGGGCATTGGTTACTAGTTATCAGAGGAAGATGCCATCAGTTTCTGAAGAGCATGGATCCCTAACACTAATTGCACAATAACCAAACTTCAGTTTAAAATTGAAAGGTTGCCATGATTAGTTTTAGATTTTCACAGCTAATCCTATGAGGTGTTCAGGATTTATTCTCAGCTAGTCAGCCTCGCTTCACATTGGCAGTACAAAGTAAAAATATCATCCGCCCCAACAAAGATTAAGAGTTATCCAATTTGCTGCAAGCAGAAAGCTAATATGCCGAAACAGATATCTCCCTCGGATATTTTGCATCAGTGATGTCAGTTGTGAAAAAGACATAAAAATAAAGTGCAGAAATGGTGATGTTCTTTTTCAATAAACATTTACATAAATGTGGTTGTGAAATGCAAACTATTTTAAAACATGGCATTTGCAGTATCCCCTCTTACATAAGTTGGATGATTTAATTAAGCGAGAGCATTGTGACTGAAGAGAAGGGTTTTACTGCATACTTTCTCAAATTACTACAAGTGGTCTGAAATTCCACCGTTTGTAAGATTATGCAAGGATCGATGTAGGTAGCTGACTTAAAGGTCAAGGGGCTTTATCTTTAAATACTAACAGGCCTTGATTAATAACACACATAGTTATGACGGCCACTTAATTCAACAGTGTCCTCCTGACCAACAACTATAATGAGCTCCTGACGAGTGTATCATTGGGCTCCAGTCAATCTAATGAATGGACACAAACAGCAAGCATCATGCATTGAGAGTGGACAGGATTTGTTGAAGACACAAGTTCAAATCAACACAGAAGATGCCAAGTTTGACTTTTCACACGCAAAAAGTATTGCTTTAACCCCTGGGAGATAAAGGTTATTTTTCTCCTTTATTTCAACACGTTAAAATCCTGCCACTCTGCAGTTGCTGCGCTCTTCAGTTAGTCATACAGTACACAAACGGGCCCTTCCACCCAACTTGCCCATGCTAGCCAAGATTCACATCTTCACTGGTCCCACCTGCCCACTTTTGACCCATGTTCCTCTAAACATTTCCTATCCATGTACCTGTTCAAATATCTTTTAATAGTTGTTATAGTAAGTAAGTTATGGTGAATAACAAGTTAGAAAAGCCCAACTGTTCAAAAACCTGAGATTTTGCACCTTTTTCATTTCTCACAAGTTCACCTGTTCTATTCGGGCCAGAAGTGAGCATACTGTTCCTGTTGTCCCCACTAAACATTCTCGGCCACCTTGAAAGTGGCAAGAAACACAGCGGAGTTCAGAAGGTCTGTGATGACGCATATCGAGCCTACGATAAATGCATTAAAAAAAACAAAGAGAGATCAGCAGGCCTTGTAGCGCGGAAGAAGCTGTCCCTGAATCAGGTGGTGCTTTCAAGATTTTGTATCATCTTCCCAATGGGAAAAGGGAGAAGAGGGAATGACAGGGGTGAAAATGGTCCTTGATTATGTTGGCTGTTTTCCAGAGGTAGTGTGAAGTGTATAAGGAGTGATTGGGAAGAGGGTGAGGAATTTTCTACAATTTATTGCAGCATTGGGAGGAGCTGCTGCCAAACCAAACTGGGTTGTATCTCGACAGGATGCTTCCTACAGTGCATATGTAGAAATTGGTAAGAGTCAGAGACATGCCGAACTTCCTTTGTCTTCTGAGGAAGTGGGTATGATTGTTTTTTTGTTTGATTTGATTATTTTGAATGGTTATGATACTTGGTGCTTAACATTTCTGTGGGCATTACACTGTGCACAACACTGAAGAAGAGTCCCGACCCGAAAAGTCACCCATCGTTTTTATCCAGAGATGCTATCTGCCCCTCTGAGTTACTCCAGCACTTTGTGTCTAACTTGATCATTAGGTCTGACTTTCTTGAGGAAATCACATCAGGGGGCCTGCTTGTAATAGGTGTGGTTTAGTGGGCAGATGACTAGTCTAATAAAGATATAATATTTGGAAGTCATTGGCGAAGCCAGCAATTATTGCCTATGTTTAATTGCCCTTGAGAAAGCATTGGGGAGTTGCCTTCTTGAACCACTGCTTTCTTTCTGGTGAAAGTACTCCTATTGGTGGTGTGGGGCAGGGATTACCAGGACTCAGACTAGGTGATGATGAAGGACTGGGTGCTACACTTAAGGGGCTGTCCCACTTGGGCGGCCTAATCCGTGAGTTCTGGCGAGTTTGCCCTCGATTCATATCGCAGCATGGTCGACACGAGGTCGTAGGAGGTCTTAGTAACTCTCCTTCATGCTCGAGAGTAGTCCCCTTGTACTCGAGACCTCAGCTCGGTCGCAGCTTATTTTTCAACATGTTGAAAAATGCCTGCGAGTAAAAAATGCCCATGGGAGAAAAAATTTATACTTTTTTTACTCATAGGTTTAGTCGAGGTAGGTCGTAGCAGGTCGGCATGAATAAGCCAATTCAGTCACTCACCCAGTCCACTGTATAATTAAAAATATTACAAACCTAGCATTTCTGTGCCAACTACATATTTCAATCATGTCCAAAGAACACTTACTGTATGCAAAAACATGTACGAGTCAAACAAATAAAAGATTGATGCAAATCCTGACAACTAATTAAAACTGGTTTGTGATTTCTTTAATTACTATAAAAAATATCTACATATAGCCCAGGATTGGAATGAAAATCATATATCTTTTTTCATTATAGCCATTTACTATGGCATGTGCACAAAATAACTATGCCAACCCCCATGATGGCAAATGGGAAGCTCACAGAACAGATAGTGAAGGCAGGAACATCAACTATCCATGTTTTCTACAGATTCTGCCTGACCCGCTGAGTTACTCCAGCACTTTGTGTCATTTTTTAATAAACCAGCATCTGCTGTTCCTTGAACGCAAAGAGTATAAACATCTACTGTTGGAGTTAAAGTAGCTTGAAAGAAACAAACTAACCACAAATAAAAATTGAGCCTTCCTCAAGCAATTACTTGTTAGAATTTCAGGAAAACGAGGCACCAAATATTTTGGCCAATGACACAGCTGAAGAATCTCTTCAGATGACTTAATTGAGGACAAATTAATTGAATTAATAAGAAACTGCAGATGTTGGAATCTTGAGAAGAACAAACAAAGTGCTGGAGGAACTAGTGGTTGAAGCAGCATTGTAGTGGGTATGGACAGGCGATATTTCGGGTTAGGAACCTTCTTCAGACTGATGGTGTAGGGGGGAGGGGGGAGAAAGCTGGAAAAGGGAGGTGGGACGAAGCCTTGCAAGTGATAGGCTGATCTGATCAAACACAAAAGGCTGAAGTGAAAAGGAGACAAAAGGTGTCAGATAAATAAAGAGGAGGCATGAAATGTAAAGCCTGAGAGAGGAAATGGGTGGAATGAGACTGGGGGGAGGGAAATGTGGGGTGGGAGGGGTAGATAAAGGGGAATATGGGACCAGAAGCCAAGGTCAGTATTGGAATGAGAAATTAAACTGGTTAGGAACTGGGGAATCCAGCAGGCTTTGGCCAAGTTTACACTTGGTCTTGCTGATGTAATGGAGGCCACATCAGAGCACAGAAAGCAGTACATTAGGTTGGAAGAGGTGCATCTGAACCTGTTTCACCGAGAAGGAACGCTGGGGTCCCTAGTTGGAAGTGAGCGAGGAAGTGAACATCAGCCTTTGTTACATCTCCATGGATGCAAGGGAAAGTGCCTAGGGAGGGTAGACATGAAATGCTGGAGTAACTCAGCGGGACAGCCAGCATCCTTGGAGGGAAGGAATGGGTGACGTTTCGGGTCGAGACCCTTCATCAGGCAGACTGAGGGGGTGGGACAGAGATAGAATGTAGTTGGAGACAGTAAGACTGGTGGGAGAACTGGGAAGGGGGAAGGGATGGAGAGAGAGGGAAAGCAAAGGCTATCTGAAGTTAGAGAAGTCAATGTTCATATCGCTGGGGTGTAAGCTACCCAAGCGAAATATGAGGTGCTGTTCCTCCAATTTGCTCTGGGCCTCACTCAGACAATGGAGGAGGCCTAGGACAGAAATGTCAGACTGGGAATGAGAGGGGGAGTTAAAGTGCTGAGCAACCGGGAGATCAGGTAGGTCAAGGCGGAGTGAGCAGAGGTGTTCAGCGAAACGATCGACGAGCCTGCACTTGGTCTCGCCGATGTACAGAAGTTGACACCTGGAATAGCAAATACGAGATATGGGTGAGTGCTCCAACCACAACAAGTGGGGCAAAATCATATTCACAGAAGAAAGATGATATGTCAGATGTTGTAGAATAAAACACCTTGGCTTCGGAGTAGAAATTGAAAGTAAGGGATGGCACTCTTGGAAGAGGCAGGGTAGGGGGGAAGTGTAGTTAAGGAAGTCAGTGGGTTTGGAGTTAAAATCAATTAATTGCATCATAACAGGTACGATCTGCTATGAAAATATATTCACCATACAAAAAGGCTTGCTTCTAACCAAACTCTTTTCCCCAGGATGTCATTAGGCGACCTCAGCTGTCAAAAATATTATATTTGTTGTCAGCACAAGAGCACAACAGTTTAGTTCAATTCAGTTTATTGTCACCTGTACCAAGGTACAGTGAAAAGCTTTTGGATTCACAAATTTATTTTCCAAAGGCACAAAGGTGACAAGGTCATGCAGAGCATCATTCTGAGAGAAGAAATCCATAAGCAAAGTCAGAAGGATTCCAGAATGACTTGGTGACCATCTTAAAAGTGTGTTGTTGAGTGGGAACAAAAGTCAAAATTTGACAAATCAGTTTTCTTGACCAAACATAGATAAGTGACATAATCAAACTGCATTAGGTTAAAATGAATGTACCAAGAAAGAAGTGTTGTGTAATGTTTGAACTGAAAACAAACACCAATCATAGAAACAGTCTTATGGGTATCATGTCAAGAATAGTCAAAAGTGCTTGCTAAACCCACAAACAAAAATATTGCCAACACTGGGTAAAGATGGGTCATTGATATAAGCTACTGATCTTAATCTTAAATGCCAAACCAATATTGTGATTTATGATTTTAACACACATTAACTATAGCAAGATTTAAAAAAAGTTACACAAAGTGCTGGAGCAGCTCAACAGGGCAGGCAACATCTCTGGAGAACACGGATACACAAGATATCAGACTGAGACCCTTCTTCAGACTCCAGCACTTTTGTGCCTTTTTTTGTAAACCAACATCTGCAGTTCCTTATGTCTTCACTACAGTGAGATTCATGGGCAATGACCAGGGTGAAACCTTGCAAAACTATCAAAACAACTCAGTCGTATAGCTGCCTTATAATGTCTATGTGGAGGAAAGAAGTGCAAATGCTGGTTTAAATCAAAGATAGACACAAAATGTTGGGAGTAACTCAGCGGGACTTACTCACACGTCCATCAGTCTGAAGAAGGGTCTCGACCTGAAATGTCACCCATTCCTTCTCTCCAGAGATGCTGCCTGTCCCGGTGAGTTTCTCCAGCATTTTGTGTCTAACACAGCACAGCAGCGCAAATTTTCACAAAACACTTTTCTCCATCCACCACATATACACACTGCATATTGCTTTTTTTATTGACAGCCTCAATTACAATATTTGACACACATTAATAGATACATAGATACATAGAAAATAGGTGCAGGAATAGGCCATTCGGCCCTTCGAGCCTGCACCGCCATTCAATATGATCATGGCTGATCATCCAACTCAGTATTCCGTACCTGCCTTCTCTCCATACCCCCTGATCCCCTTAGCCACAAGGGCCACATCTAACTCCCTCTTAAATATAGCCAATGAACTGGCCTCAACTACCCTCTGTGGCAGAGAGTTCCAGAGATTCACCACTCTCTGTGTGAAAAAGTTTTTCCTCATCTCGGTCTTAAAGGATTTCCCCCTTATCCTTAAGCTGTGACCCCTTGTCCTGGACTTCCCCAACATCGGGAACAATCTTCCTGCATCTAGCCTGTCCAACCCCATAAGAATTTTGTACGTTTCTATAAGATCCCCTCTCAATCTCCTAAATTCTAGCGAGTATAAGCCAAGTCTATCCAGTCTTTCTTCATATGAAAGTCCTGACATCCCAGGAATCAGTCTGGTGAACTTTCTCTGCACTCCTTCTATGGCTATAATGTCCTTCCTCAGATTTGGAGACCAAAACTGTACGCAATACTCCAGGTGTGGTCTCACCAAGACCCTGTACAACTGCAGTAGAACCTCCCTGCTCCTATACTCAAATCCTTTTGCTATGAAAGCTAACATGCCATTCGCTTTCTTCACTGCCTGCTGCACCTGCATGCCTACTTTCAATGACTGGTGTACCATGACACCCAGGTCTCGCTGCCCATTTCCTAATCGGCCACCATTTAGATAATAGTCTGCTTTCCTGTTTTTGCCACCAAAGTGGATAACCTCACATTTATCCACATTATACTGCATCTGCCAAACATTTGCCCACTAACCCAGCCTATCCAAGTCACCTTGCAGTCTCCTAGCATCCTCCTCACAGCTAACACTGCCCCCCAGCTTAGTGTCATCCGCAAACTTGGAGATGTTGCCTTCAATTCCCTCATCCAGGTCATTAATATAAATTGGAAATAGCTGGGGTCCCAGCATTGAGCCTTGCGGTACCCCACTAGTCACTGCCTGCCATTGTGAAAAGGACCCGTTTACTCCCACTCTTTGCTTCCTGTTTGCCAGCCAGTTCTCTATCCACATCAATACTGAACCCCCAATACCGTGTGCTTTAAGTTTGTATACTAATCTCTTATGTGGTACCTTGTTGAAAGCCTTCTGAAAGTCCAGATACAACACATCCACTGGTTCTCCCCTATCCACTCTACTAGTTACATCCTCGAAAAATTCTATAAGATTCGTCAGACATGATTTACCTTTCGTAAATCCATGCTGACTTTGTCCAATGATTTCACCACTTTCCAAATGTGCTGCTATCCCATCTTTAATAACTGACTCTAGCAGTTTCCCCACTACCGATGTTAGACTAACTATGCAATGTGACGTCAAATAAATATAATAATCAATAATACAATAAATTGTCAGTAATATTAGATAACCAGACTATTATAGTTCGAACAGAAGTACGTAGTGAAAGGTATGGAAGGTCCATTGTAGTTCATTGCTGAGGTAGAGATGTGCAGGATGGTTCAAGGTTCTGATAGAAGAGTCAGTGTAATTTTCAATTGACAAAAGGACCAATGCTGTACATAACATGCCAACAGCAATGTATATCCCACATTGAAGGAGCATATCAAGTTGGATTCTCGAGGTCCATCTCCACCATTTCTTTCTATATTTATTACACCTTCTTTGTTGTTTGATAGCATGTGTTAAATGTATGTTTTAGTGTTCTTTAGCTTGTTTTATGTGGGAGGGTGGAGGGGTTTGGAGGAAACTTTTTTCAATCTCTTACCTCGACGGAGATGCAATTATTTTCTGTATCGTATCTCCGTCCGCACTGCTGCCTAATATCGAGGAGTTGGTGACCTCTGCTGGAGACCGACTTCGGGTGCTCCTACCTTGGGAGCCTGCAGGACTTAACATTGTGGAGCTCGCGGTCCCTGGTTAGAGACCAACTTCGGGAGCTCCTAGCCGCAGGAACTTCGACCGTCCGGACGCGGGAGCTTCGATCGCCCGGATCGCAGGAGCTTCGATCGCCCCAACTGCGGATGGTTTGACTGCCCTGACCGCGGGAGAATAAAGAGGAAGAAGATTTGACTTTATTGCCTTCCATCACAGTGAGGAATGCAGGGAATCTGCTGTAGTGGATGTTTATGTTGACTTTTATGTAGTTGTGTGTCTTGTTGCTTTTGTTTTAGTATGGCAAATCGAATTTCACTGCACCTTAATTGGTACATGTGACAATAAACTAACCTTGAAACCTTGAAACACTTCTAAATTCCAGATCACCTTGATATTTCATGTTCAGTCACGCCATGGAACTCAAGGACACAGTTCAGCTCCATAATAAAACATCACACAAATCACACTACACATTATAAAGCTGGTGACAGAAGAAAGTATGCATTCTTACCAATTCAGACTTCCAAAAAGCTTTTGATGATGTATCACACAACGAGGTTTCACCAAAAGATTGAAGAATCCCTACAAACGTTTTGTTACGATGAATTTGGAATGGGTTTGCAAAGCAAAGTCAAAAAGACATTTATGATTTGTTTGGTGGCAAGTAATTAAGGACATCACTCATGAATTCTTGTTGGGATTATAATTTGATTCATTAAATGATTAACGCACATTTGTTGGAAGTGAGGAGTGTAAATTTGCAGATGATACAAAGACAATGCACAATACTTCTTTGCTGATGGAGTGGTCCTCAATTAGTTTAGACATACAGCATGGAAATAGACCCTTTGGCCCGCCAAGTCCACGCCAACCATCGATCACCCGTGCACCCAAGTTCTATGTTATCCCACTTTCTCATCTCTTCCCTGCACACAAGGGCAATTTTAAAGTGGGCAACTAATCTACAAACTGGATGACTTTGGAATGTGGGAGGAAACCGGATTCATAGAGTCAGACAGTGTGGAAACAGGCCTGGCCAACACCGACCAACATGTCCCATCTACAATAGTACTCAGAGGAAACCGACACGGTCACAGTGAGAATGTACAAACTCCTTAAAGACAGCTCCCGTGGTCTCTTGACTCTGTGAGGAAGCAGGTCTTTGAGCTGTGTAACTGAGTAACTGAGTTTAACATAGACAGCTCATAAGATAAGGATCATAACTGGGTCTCCGGCACTGTCACTGAGGCAGCAGCTCTATCCACTGCACCATGATGTTTAACTTAGATATGTGGTGCTCACATGCAGGGTCAATTCTCAACAAACAAGCATTACAGCAAAATGCACTAAAGGGTAGAAAAAGCAGGAGAAATTTATGTTTTCATGCACATATTGAAACTACTTGAGCAACAATGGGGTAAATAGGGTACATTAAAGGAAAAACATGTTCCTGGTGGAACACATTACTTACGGCATGTTGTCCTTTTAGAAGATTGTATCTCCAGCTCAAAGTGAGCGATAGCAAGATTTGAAAATTATTTAAAAGGCTGTAGATCATGTTCTGAAGTAATACATCTTCTTTATCAAGGCAGGCAACAGAACTGCGAGTCTGAACTTTACAGAAGCATTTAATTGCAAGCTGAGATTCAAGGTGAATGTAATAGCATGTGTCCCAGTTAACAGTCTGGCCCAGTTAATTGTTTAGAAAAAAGGCAGGGTAACAATTGTTATACAAGGCCATACCTACACACAATGTCAGGAGGTGATTTGTCCTCCAGAAAACAGAACCTGTGGATTGGCTACCACATCATGCAGTGAACACTAGGCCAGTAAATTACTTTGGGTGATACAATAAGAAAAAAACGGCTACAAAGATACACCCGAAGGCTAGTTGGTCGATGGGACTGGGATACGCCTGAAGATTCGTCAATCGGCAGGACCACCAACACGCACGCCTGGCTCGTCAGTCGGCGGGACCGGGAACTCGCCCGAAAGCTCGTCGGTCAGCGGGACCAGGAACTCACCGAAACGCTCGTCGGTCAGCGGGATCAGGAAGAAGCTGGAGATGTCGGATGCCAGGAGCAAGGGCCGTTAGGAGGGTGAACCAGGGTAATGCCTCCAGCGCCTTCATGGTCGGCTGCAGGAGGCGCCCCTGGGGCACAAAGAAGGCCGGGCAAAGAGAGATGGACATTGGTTCACGGGAACTGCTCCAGTACACCGAGCATGCAGGCCAACCCAACTTTGAAGAATGGCGCCACAACGTGGTGGCACCCGCTGGTGTAATCTATGCAAAAAGGATGTCATTGTGCAGTTGTATATTTCACAAGTAAAGTATTATTGAACTATTGAGGATGCAGCCAGTGACAATGGTGGATGTGACGGACAAGGAGCTATGCCGGTTGGAGAGGGACCGGAGTCTGGCCTCCAGCACCTTCAAGGTCGGCTGTGAGAGGCGACCCCGGGGAATAAAGATGGAGGCTCAAAGAGAGTAACATCCATTCACTGTCGATCTAGATGTCCAAGGAAGGTGATGGCTGGAGGCCCTGCAGCAGCCTGGGGCCTGCCTGGATCGACCACTCATAAGATCTAAAGCATGGAATGGACTTTGAAAATAGCGCCAAAACCTGGCACCTCTTGCATGCAGGATTATTTCTGTACACTTTGCTAATCTGGGATTGTGTTTAGGTATGTCCATACTCTCCTGAACTGTATGTAAGAGAAGAATTTCATTGTGCGTTTTCACAGTACAATACAATAAAGAACTATTGAACCATTGTTTCACCTGACATTTGCTTTTACTTTAACGTACCCTATTTACCCAATAACTTCTTCCTAAAAGAGGTATATTCCTCAATTGTTAATGGCTCGGGTGAGTTCCTGGATTATTTTTGATTTGGAGATGAATTTCTCAGATTCTATAGGGACAAGCAAGAACTTTCCATGGATTTGTTGCAGGAATGAACCCAAATTTCATTATTTTGGTGAAATATATACGTTACTGCTCCTCGGCATCAGGCCCAGGCTCCATTGCCATCCATCACCGTGGTAATTTACTCAGAAATCCGCTAGCTCTAAACATCTTCGGAAAATCCAAGAACAAGTTGCTTATCATGTTAAGTTATTGTTGCAAAAGAAATCTGGCAGATGAGGGACGTTTCACCTGTCACTTTTAAATCAATGCCAACTGCACTGTAATCTGTTCACTAAGCAAACATTGACGGCATCCACACAATTAACTTGTATTCCCGCAAATGGAGGTAAAAATAGTTCCATTTCAACATAGTCAAACCACACACAAAATATACTGGGTCGAAAGTAGCCTTGCTCAAAGATGGGTTTATTTAAACTTGCACTTTGCATGCTTACAGACACATAAACATTGCATGAACTCCATAAAATTCATAATGTAATAAAAAGGAACTACAAATACGGGTTTATACCAAAGATAGATACAAAATGCTGGAGTAACTCAGCGGGTCAGGCAGCATGTCTGGAAAATATAGATAGAATAAGAAAATTGACAAAATATCAATTTTCTCCAGAGATGCTGCCTGATCTATCAGTTAAGGCCCTGTCCCACGAGCAGGTGGTTCAAGGCGGTAAGCGCAGCGTAGCAGGAAGCGGGGCCCGCGGGGTTGGTCCCACGCAGATCACCGGAGCCGTATGTAGTTGATCCCGACACCGCGCGGGGCTCAGAAAAACTGACTGTCCAAAAATCCCGTGCGTCAACGGCCTGCCGCCCCGCTGCCGCCTCGACGCCGTGAGCACCGCCTGGACGCCGTGAGCATCACCTGGACGCCGTGAGCACCACCTGGACGCCGCGAGCACCACCTGGACGCCGCGTGCCGTCTCGACGGAGTAGGCTAGCACGTTGCGTTACGCGCTGACGTCATCACCCGACGCCGCGCGACATCCATTCTCAGTAGGCCCGCCTTTTACCTGATCACATTAAAACCGCGCGAGATCTAAGACCTCAACAGTTTAAGATTTTACCGCGTTTTTTGAAACGGAGTTCTTCCCAGGTGAGGTGATCAACCTGCAACAAAATGGCGTCAGGCTCAAGCTTCAAACAGACTTTGCTCAAAATGGACGTCCGCGCACCCCCCGCTTCCGGTAAGTTCGCGATCGCCGCATGCATTCGCATGCTCGTGGGACAGGCCGTGCGGTGATCACCCGGCATCCGCGCGGCAACCGTTTCCGGTAAGGTTGCGCTTGCCGCATGCATTCGCATGCTCGTGGGACCGGCCGTACGGTGATCACTCGGCCCCCGCGCGGCCCTCCCGCAGCAGCCGCGCGGTGCCCGCTTCCGGGGACGCCGCGATTACCGCCTGGAACCGCCTGCCCGTGGGACAGGGCCTTTACTCCAGTACATTGAGTCCATAAAATTGATACATTTCTTGTATAATTCACTTGTGAAATGTCAGGGTAAAAAATTAAAGCAAATGATCCTGCATTCTGTCAGGTAGACAAAAATGCTGGAGAAACTCAGCGGGTGAGGCAGCATCTATGGAGCGAAGGAATAGGTGACGTTTCGGGTCGAGACCCTTCTTCAGACCTCCTCCTCTCTCATGCCTACTTTGAAGAAGTTTTCCTCTCTCTCTACTCCACCGAAATTTCCTCAAGGTATGCCTACTTTGAAGTTCTCCTCCTTTCTCTTACTCCACTGCATTCTGTAAGAGTATATTTTGAGCATAAAATTTGAGGCCATTTGCAATGTTTATGAGCGTCACCAACATGACCTTCAAACTGAAGTAAAAGCTGGCACGTGACCATTTCCCTTGTCATTTAAGTTGTTCTGTGGGAACAACCCTGTAAGACATTTCTAGCTAGACTATTTAAAAGTACAATCCCCTTCTTTTTAGGGTTTACATGCTGCACAGCTGTCGTTATAGGAAATCAATGCAAACATTGTACACAAATGTAAAAATGGCATCCAAATGTCCAGAGACCAACAGGATTAAATTAGCATGCACCACTCCACCTCGGTTGTGAAATTTAAGGTAGACCAGTTGATAAGCAGGTAAGCTACTAAGTCTCAACACCCACTCCAATATCTGCAAGTTATGGATGAAACTACAATACTGACAATACTCACATTCAAAGTTTTGATATATTTTAAGTACAGTGCACTATAATCACAACCATAAAAGAAAGAAATATGTTCAAATTGCAAATAAAATCAACATGATAAAGCTCCTTCATCCTGCATGTTAATGCATTCAATGAAGTCCAAAATATCTTTCCTTGCACCTCTAAAGCCCTCTAAATTTACCACAAAAACAATTTGAATATACACAAATATTATTTACAAATAACAGAAAAAAGACTTCAAACAGGCAGCAATCACAAAGTCACAAACTAACAATGTACAAAATATATCTTTCCTGGCACTTCGAAACCTCACTAAATTTACCATTCCATGGTACACAAATTTTGTTTACAAATTTAAAAATGACTTCAAACCCAGCAATCACAGAGCCAGATATTAACAACGGAGAGAGCTATTCTGCACCATCTTAAAAAACAAAAGCTGTATTAAAAGGATTCAACAAACCTGATAAACAGAGTTTTGAAGAGACAGATGGTGTTTATAAGTCACGATATCTTATTGGAACAAATATTTCATACAATCAAATGATGACAGGGCTTGTAAATGATAGATGCAAAATATATATGCTTGTGGTGAATTTAAATTTGGATA
Organism: Malacoraja senta; assembly: GCA_038087875.1. Lineage (NCBI taxonomy): Eukaryota > Metazoa > Chordata > Chondrichthyes > Rajiformes > Rajidae > Malacoraja > Malacoraja senta. Next base: position 7,058,567 of record CM075990.1, on the reverse strand, counting down.
GAGTTGAATTATCAAAGATGAAGTCAGGGTTTTTTGTAGATCAAGAAGAATGTAATTAACTATTTATGCAAAATATTTTATAGCATATTTTTCCTAGGCTAACTCTATAAACATCTAAGATGTCTGTAAACATCTAAGCATGCCCAAAAATAACAATTATCAAAAATAATCGAAGTCCAAATTCCCATCCAAATTCTGTTTCTTGAAACGATTTAACCTAAACTTAAAAACTACGACTGTTTTTGAACCTCGCTTTCCTAAAAAACATAAAAATGGACAGAACCATAACAATTTAACCGAAGCCACTGCATTCGACATCAGGTAACGCGCAACTACCTGTAAAGACCTTTCAACATTTCCACAGCAACAGGGCCGATAAAGACGCAATTCTCCAAAGTTATTGATCGCTGTATTTTTGCGCTACACCGAATAGCGCAAACAAAGGAACAACGGGGGAGGGTAGGAGTGGCAACGGGGAAGAGAGCGAGGGATATGGAGTAAATACGACAACTGGAGCGTGTCACATTTGTCTTGCAATCGGGAGAACAAGCTCCGATCCATTCGCCACGAAGAGCAAATTTAAACAAATATTATCCGGTCGTTACAAATATAAACAAACAAATACATGTACCATAATTAACACAATATAAAAAATCAACTGGCTTCTAATAAATACAGGCGTGAAATCAAAAGGATCTACAATAATAGTTTTCAGTGAAACGGTATCCGCCTGGTAAATTGACAGTCGCTAAGCTTTTGAGCATTTTTGTTATGTCTGTCGAATGCTTTCCATTTGGAGAGGCGCTGCTAAAATTTAAGGTGTCGCTTTATCCTCGCATCGGATTGAAAGTGACATGGTTTTAATGCAGACAAAAGGGATCACAAAATGATGGGTTCAGAAAGGGACGATGAACAATGAGATGGGGAGGGAGGGGCTGTCAAAGTATCACCGAATTATTCAAAAAAACATCAAGCTATCGGAAATATCAACAGTGAAGAAATGCAAATAATTTCAAGTTCTACAAAACGCACATTTGTCCCAATGTTTATAAATAAACAGGGGATTCTTCGAGCACGATCACAATCAAAGATCCCGGCGATTGTGTAAACCGCTTGGTCATGCCTTGCATTAAAGAGTCCTCTGGGCAGAATCCTCTGTCCCAGAGACTCTAGTGTCCCCAAAGCGCGTGTGTGGGTGCGCGGATAGAAGACAAGACTGTGAACAGACGGCCACTGGAGAAACAGAGGGCTCGGGTGAAAGTCAAAGGGCTTTGCAAATCATTCCAGGGGTTTGGAAGGGAGCGTTGGGGAGTCAGTGGGAGCCGTGGGGATGGCAGGGATGAGGAGGACGGTATCCCACGGTGGGACTCCAGGGTGGCAGAGGGTGGAAAAGATGGAACGCCAGGGTGACAGAAGGTGGGACCCTGAATGGGAGAGGAGAGAGGAGGGGGAGAGGGCGGGGGAGGGGTGGAGAGAGGGCGGGGGAGGAGAGAGGAGGAAGAGAGGGAGGGGGGAGAGAGGAGGGGGTAGGATATTCTTGCAGACCATTGCTGATGGTGCAAAGGGGAATCGGGAAGGAAGAGAGGGTTGAGAGTTGGAGAGGGAGGGGAGGGGAGGGGAGGGGAGGGGAGGGGAGGGGAGGGGAGGGGAGGGGAGGGGGGGGAGGGTAGAAGGTAGTCAGGGTGAAGCGGTGATAAGGGTTGGTGGGGATCATCTATTTCAGTATCAGGGGAGGAAGCGATATCGATAGTAGACAATACGAAGGGACTATCCCATGTTAAACAGGGGGTCGTGTTATTGCATGAAGACGGACCTTCTCATCTGCTGGGTCATATAGAGTCACACTGCACGGAAACAGTCACTTCACCCAATTTATCCACGATGCCCAATCCCTAACTGGTCCCATTTGCTCGTGTTTGTCCCACAAGCCTCTAAACCTTCCCAATCATGTACCTGTTCAAATGTCTTTTCAATGCTGTTATAGTACGTGCCTCAACTACCTCCTGACAGCTCGTTCCATATACCCATCACCCTCTGTGTGATAAAACTGTCCCTCAGGTTCCTATTACACCTATCACCTCTCACCTGAAACATACGCCCTCTAGTTCTTGAACACCCCCCCCCCCCGATAAAAGACTTGCATTACCCCTATCTATTCCCCTCATGATATTATACACCCCTCCTGCGCTTCAACGAATAGAGTCCTAACCTGCCCAACCTCAACCTATAGCTCAGCCCCTTGAATCCTGGCAACAACCGCTGGGTGTAGAAGATTAAAGGGAAGACTTCACTGGTCAAAAATAGGATTCCAGGAATATTGGTGGGGGATTGGTTCCTCAAGGATATAGTGGGAGAGTTAAACTGATCTTCCAGGATTAATGGGAAGAGATACACTGATCCCAGGATTATTGGGGGGGAGACTGATCCCCCAGGATTACCAGGGGGACACACACTGATCCCAGGATTACTGGGATAGATACACTGATCCCAGGATTACTGGGGTAGATACAGACCCCAGGATTACTGGGGTAGACACAGACCCCAGGATTACTGAGGGGAGACTGTTCCCAGGATTACTGGGGTAGACACACTGAGCCCAGGATTACTGGGATAGACACACTGAGCCCAGGATTACTGGGGTAGGCACACTGAGCCCAGGATTACTGGGATAGACACTGATTCCAAGATGTCTGCGGTAGACACTGATCCCACAAGGGAGAGACACGCCGATCCCAAGACTACTGGGGAGAGAGTCACGGATCCCAGAATTACTGGGGTAGACATTCTTCCCAAATTTACTGGGAAGAGAGAGAGGGAGAGGGAGACTGATCCAGGGATTACTGGGGAGAGAAACTCTGATCCCAGGATTACTGGGAGAGCCAATGATCCCAGAATTACTGGGGTAGACACAGATCCCAGAATTACTGAGTAGAGAAGCACTCATCCCAGGATTACTGGGGTAGACATAGATCCCAGGATTACTAGGGAGAGACATGCTGATCACAGGATTACTGGGGAGAGTGTCACAGATCCCATGATTACTGGGGTAGAGACTCGTCCCAAATTTACTGGGGAGAGAGACTGATCCCAGGATTACTGGGAGAGACACTGATCCTATGATTACTAGGATAGACACAATGGTCCCAGGATTACTGGGGTCTGAAGAAGGGTCTAGACCCGAAAGTTCGCCTATTTTTTCTCTCCATAGATGCTGCCTCACCTGCTGAGTTCCTCCAGCATTTTTGTCCACCTAGGATTTCTGGGGTAGATACAATGATCCCAGGATTACTGGGGTAGACACTGAGCCCAGAATCACTGGGGGGGGGGGGGGAGAGATACATTGGTTTAGAGGATTATTCGAGGAGAACTGGAGATGACAGACCCTGGGATCTGGGGGAGGGACTCAACACGTTGGTCTCCCAGGATTTGGGGGGGTGGGGGGGGGGGAGAGACAACAGTCCCCAGGATTGGGGGCGGTGGGGAGTCAGTGGGAGCCCTAGGGATGGCAGGGATGAGGAGGACAATATCCCACGGTGGGACTCCAGGGTGGCAGAGGGTGGAAAAGATGGAACGCCAGGGTGGCAGAAGGTGGGACCCTGAATGGGAGAGGGTGGGAGAGGAGGAGAGAGGAGGGAGGGGGGGGGGGGTGGAGAGAGGGCGGGGGAGGGGTGGGGGTGTGGAGAGGCAGGGGAGGAGAGAGGAGGGGTAGGACAGAGAGGAGGGAGGGGGAGAGGATGGGGAGGCAGGGAGGGAGGGGAGAGGATGGGGAGGGAGGGAGGGGGAGAGGATGGGGAGGGAGGGAGGGGGAGAGGATGGGGAGGCAGGGAGGGAGGGGAGAGGATGGGGAGGGAGGGGAGAGGATGGGGAGGGAGGGAGGGGGAGAGGATGGGGAGGCAGGGAGGGAGGGGAGAGGATGGGGAGGCAGGGAGGGAGGGGAGAGGATGGGGAGGGAGGGGAGAGGATGGGGAGGGAGGGAGGGGGAGAGGATGGGGAGGCAGGGAGGGAGGGGAGAGGATGGGGAGGGAGGGAGGGGAGAGGATGGGGAGGGAGGGAGGGGGAGAGGATGGGGAGGCAGGGAGGGAGGGGAGAGGATGGGGAGGGAGGGGAGAGGATGGGGAGGGAGGGAGGGGGAGAGGATGGGGAGGCAGGGAGGGAGGGGAGAGGATGGGGAGGGAGGGAGGGGAGAAGGGGGAGGGAGAGGGGGGAGGGAGAAGGGAGAGGGAGAGGATGGGGGGGGGGTCAGGGAGGGGGGTCAGGGAGGGGGGTCAGGGAGGGGGAGGGGGATCAGGGAGGGGGGGAGGGAGGGGAGAGGATGGGGGGGTCAGGGATAGGGGGGAGGGGAATCAGGGAGGGGGGGGAGGGTGAGGGAGAAGGGAGAGGGAGGGAGAGAGGGGAGGGAGAGGATGGGGGGGTCAGGGAGGGGGATCAGGGGGGGGAGGGGAGAGGATGAGGGGCGGGAGAGGGAGTAGGGAGAGAGGGGGAGGATGGAGGGGGGCGGGCGAGGGAGGGGGGATAGGAGAGGAGAGGAGGGAGGGAGGAAAGAGGAGGAGGGGCGAGGGGGGGGACCCCAGGGTGAGAGAGGTCGCTCCCTTCCACTACTACAATAACATGGTGTCTCCTCACCCACTCACCCCGTGCTCGGCCTGGCTCCTCCACCCGCTCTGTACCGACCCCGGGCTCCCGTGTTCAGGCGGCGGCGGCGACACAAACAAGCGAGCGGCGGCGGCAGCGTCCCTCACTACAACTGCGCAAAAAACCACCGTCAACCGTCCCCCCCCCCTGCGTGCGCGTCCCCGCCGCCTCACGTCCCCGTCCCCCCCTGCGTGCGCGTCCCCGCCGCCTCACGTCCCCGTCCCCCCGCCACACGTGCGCGTCCCCCGCCGCCTCACGTCCCCGTCCCCCGCCTCACGTGCGCGTCCCCGCCCCACGCGCGAACCGTGCGTGCGCGCCCCTCAGTCTGAGGGAGAGCAGCCAGAAGAGCGTCAGGTGAGTTCTCCTGTAGTCTCCCCAGTGAGGCTGGTGGATTGCCCCCTTCCCCTTGCTCTGCTCATCTCAGGAGACCAATGTACCTCGTCCCCCCAATTGCTCAAGGAGGAGGTAGTGGTTGAGGTACGGACTATCCCAACGTTTCAGAAGCAACTGGACAGGTACATGGACAGAGTCTAGTAGAGTGGATAGGGGAGAACCAGTGGATGTGTTGTATCTGGACTTTCAGAAGGCTTTCGACAAGGTACCACATAAGAGATTAGGATACAAACTTAAATCACACGGTATTGGGGGTTCAGTATTGATGTGGATAGAGAACTGGCTGGCAAACAGGAAGCAAAGAGTAGGAGTAAACGAGTCCTTTTCACAATGGCAGGCAGTGACTAGTGGGGTACCGCAAGGCTCAGTGCTGGGACCCCAGCTATTTACAATTTATATTAATGATCTGGACGAGGGAATTGAAAGCAACATCTCCAAGTTTGCAGATGACACTAAGCTGGGGGGCAGTGTTAGCTGTGAGGAGGATGCTAGGAGACTGCAAGGTGACTTGGATAGGCTGCGTGAGTGGGCAAATGTTTGGCAGATGCAGTATAATGTGGATAAATGTGAGGTTATCCACTTTGGTGGCAAAAACGGGAAGGCAGACTATTATCTAAATGGTGGCCGATTAGGAAATGGGGAGATGCAGAGAGACCTGGGTGTCATGGTACACCAGTCATTGAAAGTAGGCATGCAGGTGCAGCAGGCAGTGAAGAAAGCGAATGGTATGTTGGCCTTCATAGCAAGAGGATTTGAGTATAGGAGCAGGGAGGTTCTACTGCAGTTGTACAGGGTCTTGGTGAGACCACACCTGGAGTATTGCATACAGTTCTGGTCTCCAAATCTGAAGAAGGACATTATAGCCATAGAGGGAGTGCAGAGAAGGTTCACCAGACTGATTCCTGGGATGTCAGGACTTTCATATGAAGAAAGACTGGATAGACTTGGCTTATACTCGCTAGAATTTAGGAGATTGAGAGGGGATCTTATAGAAACGTACAAAATTCTTATGGGGTTGGACAGGCTAGATGCAGGAAGATTGTTCCCGATGTTGGGGAAGTCCAGGACAAGGGCTCACAGCTTAAGGATAAGGGGGAAATCCTTTAAGACCGAGAGTGGTGAATCTCTGGAACTCTCTGCCACAGAGGGTAGTTGAGGCCAGTTCATTGGCTATATTTAAGATGTGGCCCTTGTGGCTAAAGGGATCAGGGGGTATGGAGAGAAGGCAGGTACGGGATACTGAGTTGGATGATCAGCCATGATCATATTGAATGGCGGTGCAGGCTCGAAGTGCCGAATGGCCTACTCCTGCACCTATTTTCTATGTATCTATGCATCTATGTCTGAAGGAGGGTCTCGACCCAAAGTATCACCCCTTCCTTCTCTCTGGAGATGCTGCCTGTCCCGCTGAGTTACTCCAGCATTTCGTGACTATCTTCGGTGTAAACCAGCATCTGCAGTTTCTTCCTGCACATGGATAGGACAGGTTTAGGAGGATATGGGCCAAACGCAGGCAAGAGGGACGTGTAGATGGGACATGTTAGTCGGTGTGGGCAAGTTAGGCCGAAGGGCCTGTTTCCATACTCGAGTGAAGTCAAGAGAGTTCATTGTCCTGTGTCCCAGATAGGACAATGAAATTCTTGCTTGCTGCAGCACAACAGAATATGTAAACATAATACAGAACAGGATAAAAGTTCAGTGTGTTTATATACCATAGACCAAATATATATATACACACTAAATAAACAGATAAAGTGCAATAGGCTGTTATTGTTCAGAGTTTGTTTGATGGTGTGCTTCATAGCCTGATGGCTGTGGGGAAGAAGCTGCTCCTGAACCTGGATGTTCCAGATTTCAAGCTCCTGTACCTTTTTCCCGATGGCAACGGAGAGATGAGTGTGTGGCCAGAATGGTGTGGGTCTTTGATGATGTTGGCAGCCTTTTTGAGGCAGCGACTGCGATAGATCCCTTCGATGGTGGGGAAGTCAGAGCCGATGATGGACTGGGCAGTGGTCACAACTTTCTGCAATCTTTTCCACTCCTGGACGTTCAAGTTACCGAACCAAGCCACGAATAGATCAGGCAGGAGTAGGCCATTCAATATGATCGTGGCTGATCAACCAAAACCAGTACCCCGTTCCTGCTTTCTCCCCATATCCCTTGATTCCGTTTGCCCTAAGACCTATATCTAACTCTCTCTTGAATATATCACTTCTACCTCCCAAGAAGTCCTACGGGGTCCCAATGTTCTCCCTCTCAACCTCCCAACACAGTAAAATCCTGGCACCCACGCGAAGAGAAGACCCAACATCCTATCATCTTACACAGAGTACTATGTCCAAAATCCACAAACAGAACTGTCCTGACAGACCCATTGTTTCTGCTTGTTCATGTCCCACCAAATTAATTTCCACACACCTCGACTCCATCCTATCCCCCTGGTCCAATCCCACCCTACCTATGTCCAAAACACCTCACACACTCTTCGTCTCGTCAATTACTTCCGTTTTCCAGGCCCCCACTCCCTCATCTTTACTATGGATGTCCAGTCACTCTACACCTCCATCCTCCACCTGGAGGGTTTTAAAGCCCTCCGTTTCTTCCTCGACCGCAGAACCAGCCAATTTCCGTCTACCAATACTCTCCTCCGCCGAGCAGAGCTGGTCCTTACCCTCAACAACTTCTCTTCAACTCCTCCCACTTCCTCCAAATATAAGGTGTAGCTATGGGCTCTCGCATGGGCCCTAGCTATGCCTGCCTCTTTGTATGGTACGTCGAACAATCCCTCTTCCAGGCGTACACTGGCTCTATCCCCGAATTCTACCTCTGCTACATTGACGACTGCATTGGTGCTACCTCCTGCATCCATGCAGAACTCACTGACCATCAATTTCACCACTAATTTCCATCCTGCACTCAAATTCACTTGGACCATCTCTGGCATCTCCCTACCATTTCTAGATTTAAGTTAATTAGTACAAGGATCAGCAAAACTGAGGATTTTATTTAACCATGTTGGCGGTGGCAAACTGAAACTCACAGTCTAAAAAAGCAGTGTGTGAGATGATCAACCAGTGAGGCCACAGTCCAGGAGCTGAGATACAGATTAAGTTGGAGAGCATAGAAACAAGGAACTGCAGATTCAGGTTTACAAAAAAAGAAATGCTGGCATAGCTCAGTCAATGGGTCAGGCAGCATCTCTGGAGAACAAGGATAGGTGACCTTCTGGGTCAGGACACTTCTTCAAACTGATTGTGGGGGGAGTAAGAAGCTGGAAGAGAGGTGGGGGGGGGGGCAGGGCAAAGCCTTGTATGTAATAGGTGGACACAAGTGAAGGGAGTTTATTTTTTGATAGGTATATGGTTGGACAAAGGTGAGAGGTGTTCCCAATGTGGCTTCCTTTCCATTGGCAAGTTCAAGCATAGATTGAATAAGGGTACCGACTAAAGGCTTTCCAGTGTAAATAACCAATGTTTTTTTATATGTACCTGGGGTCATGGAGAAACGTCACCCATCTATGTTTTCCAGAGATGCTGCCTGACCCGCTGAGTTATCCCACCACTTTGTGTCTTGAGGTGCAATGATTTGGTTCTCTGTGGTTTCCTTGTTGCTTAGTATTTTGGAGTACATTTACCCAGAAAATATTGAAGTATAATATTGAAATATAAGAAAATATTTGAAAGTTTACTTTGTTTAATCCACATTTCTATTAGAGCAAAATTGGACAGAACATAAATTCTTCTGATTTCTCATGGAGCGCACACAGTCAGAAGCAATATCACATTAGCACTCAAACAGGTAATATGGAAATTCCTATTTGCAAATATAAAGATCAACAAGTGGTCTGAGTCGCGAATAGCACATTCAAAAACCCCAGGTACATTAAAAAAATACAATTGGTTATTACCCTTTTGTATCTGGATGAATTTTTTTTATTATCTATAACTTAGTTTAGTTTAGAGATACATCTCTAGAAAGATAGACACAAAATGCTGGAGTAACTCAGCAGGACAGGCAGCATCTCTGGATAGAAGGAATGGGTGACGTTTCGGGTCGAGACCTTCTTCAGTCTAAAGTAGCGTCTCCAGCATTTTGTGTCTATCATTGGTTTAAGCAAACATCTGCAGTTCCTTCCTATACATCTTTAGAAAATTGTGCTTAGAAATTATCTACATATATACTGCTGTGATGTCATTTTCTCTTATCTGCTTTTTTGGGGGTATGCGTACTGAATTGAGTGCTGTTAAGTCAAATTCTTAGCCAAGGGGCTGTGATTTGCCCACCACTCATTGTCAAAAGAAACTACGCAAGCAAGCCTGTGTTTTCCTGAAAGCAAGTTTGAAAACCCAGAGAAAAGTACCACAATAACAGTCATCTAACAAAGCCAAACCAATCTAAAAACAGAATGATTGTCAGCAAATAAAGCAAAACTATTGTTGGAATTTTATGATTAAATACAATACATTTTACCTTAGTTGCTCGTTAAGTCTAATTTGTTTTGTTTTTCAATTGAAAAAGAAAAACATTTCATCTTTGACTTTTCATACAAGGTTCCCTTTACATAAATCACAATTGTTTCCCAGTGGAATGAATTTAATTTTATAAATTAACTCAATGACCCACAATTATGTTCATTTGTCAGTCTGTTTCTTAATACGTTGAATCGGCACAGACTGTTTAGATAAGCTTTTATTTTTGACCTTGTATCTCATTAAATAAAAATATGTTTTCACAAGTGATCACAGGTCCTTAAATATACATATTACAATGCTGGTAAAATGTACACAATACCAGTTAAAACATTAATTGCGGAACTTCATAGATTAATGATTCTCCAGGGAAGCACTGTGGTTAAAAAATGTTCTTTAAACTGGGGCCATTTGTCACTTGAGACATTAAAAATGTATGCATTAACTCTGTTTAGAAGGATGTAAAGAATTCCAAGATAATGTCCAAAATAAAGCATTATCTTATCAACGGTTATCCTTCAACAAAAATCACCGGAACAGGTCACTTTGTGACTTGAATCCCAGATATTTATATAATCAACTCTTGCGCTAAAATAGAGAATACATTTCTCGAATCTTAGAAGCCATTTGGGATGTCTCATCGACTTGAAAAACACAAAATGGAAGATCACTCTTTGCGAATAATTCTTATTTCTCTTGGGAATGGTTCATGTGGTTATATCCACACACCTCTTCTAACAAAGACATTAATTTAATGATTGCAAACTTCTTTGACAGTCGTTAAAAGTTTTGTTATTTTGCTTGCTATTTGCATCTTTAGAATATTATTTTAACATATATAATCTTTTTTTCCTACCTTCTGAGAATATCTTTTGTAATTAAGATATTTTTACTTTTAATTAATAGAATGTATCTTGGGACATTGCTTTAACGGTGTAATGAATGTGTAATGAGCTTTGAACAGAAAATAACTGAAATGACTGAACAAAACCTCTTGAATCTGATAGATTTATCTGTATAATCAGATTTGCATGCAATTTTTGTTCATTTAAAAGTTATCATGTGTACTTTCAACACAAGGACACAAAAAGAGTGAACACAGGACTCGAAAGAATGGGGAAAATGAAACCAATCTTTGCCAGCTATGTCAGCAACAAGTGAGCCTGCAGAAGGGTCTCAACCTGAAACACTACCTATCCATTTTCTCCCGGGATGCTGCCTGGCCCGCAGAATTATTCTGGCAGTTTGTGTGTTTTTATTTGTTAACCAGCATCTGCAGTTCCTTGCTTCTACATTCCACAAACCTTCCTTGATTTCAGCCTTCCTAAGGATTGGAAAAGTTCAGAGGGATGTGGACCAAACGTGGTAGTTGGGACTAGTGCTGATGGGGCATCTTGGTCGGAATGGTCAGCATGGGCAAATTGGGCCGTAGGACCTGTTTCCATGCAGCATGACTCTATGACTCAATTTGACATGAGATGCCTCAATCCCTGAATCTCAGTGTGTAGACCAAGCCTGCCCTGTTACGATCAGGCCCAAGACATGTTTGAGGAACAACATCTCATCTTCTGTCTGAACATGTTGCAATATGCTGGACTCAATACTTCTTCTTCCGTGTGGCGTGCACAGCCTAAAGTTGTAGGACAACTTGTTCTATTTGATCTTCTGTTTGTGCACGTTTAGTTGATTGCATTAGTCGAAACAGGGCGGGCCACGTGAAGGTTGCAATCTTCCACCCCGACTCAATACTGAATTCTACAAATTCAGGTACATTTATTTATTTGTCTGTGTCAATCATCTATCTGTGATATTGGCTCATCTTGTTTGTTCCTCTGCTTTTGTCTAGCCTGACCTCAGGACATGTCTAGCCTGACCTCCAGAGCATGACTTTCTACTTCGTATTTTGTAACCCTAATTATTAGTTGAAAGACAGAGCGCAGAAACAGGCCCTTCAGCCCATCGAGTCCGCGTCGACCAGCGATCCTCGTACACTAGCCCTATCCTACACACTAGGGACAATTTACAATTTTTACCGAAGCCAATTAACCTACGAACCTGTACGTCTTAGGAATGTGGGAGGAAACCGGAGCATCCGAAGTAAACCCATGCGGTCACGGGGAGAATATACAAACTCAGTACAGACAGCACCTGTAGTCAGGATCGAACCCGGGTCTCTGGTGCTGTAAGGTAGCAACTCAACTGCTGCACCGCGCTATTATCCCCTGTTATTTTTTGTCCATGTGCATTTGTCTATGATCTCACTCTCTAACTACTTCCATGCACTCACTGATCAGATAACCTTGTTTATAGTTTATCTCCATGGTCACGCTGGTTTTACCCTATCATCATCGTTCCCACTTCCCCACCCTTTCTGCAGCTTAACAACCTTCTTTGCTCACCATCCCGGTTCTAATGGAGGGCCTTCAACCGGACACCATTAATTCTGTTTCTTCCCCCCACCATTGCCGCCTGACCTGTTGAGTATTTCCAGCATTTTCTCTTTTGTATTCCAGAAATTCATCCCTAGTTTGCGGGTACACAGAACATAGAACAGTACAGCACAAGAACAGGCCCTTTGGCCCACAATGTCTATGCCGAACATGATGCCAAGATCAATTCTTATCTGCCTGCACATAATCAATTTCTGCATATCCATCGGTAGTAGTTAAAGTGGAGCGCGGGGCTTGTTCCTTACAGAGGCCCGAGAGCCGTTGGAGAGGTCGCAGAGGGAGGAGGAACCGAAATCTGTAACGTTCCAAGTTCCACTCGCACTTCAAAAACAAGTGGGCTTAAGGAAGCCGCTGATTGGTGGAAGCAGACAAGAGGGAGCAGCTGATTGTGAGTCAGTTCCCAGCTGATTGTATTGTAGCAGTTTACTGTTCTGGATGTCAGATGTATTGTATCCAGGGTAAGGGGAGTATGAGGGCCAGGGCAGTTTGTTGTTCTGGATGTCAGATGTATTGTATCAAGGGTAAGGGGAGTATGAGGGCCAGGGCAGTTTACTGTTCTGGATGTCAGATGTATTGTATCCTAGGTAAGGGGAGTATGAGGGCCAGGGCAGTTTACTGTTCCGGATGTCAGATGTGGGAAGTCATGGAGTCTGATAGCCCTCCAGACGTCCACATCTGCGCCAGGTGTATCGAGATGCGGCTCCTAAGGGACCGTATTAGGAACCTGGAGCAGCAGCCCGATGACCTCCGTCTGGTCAGGGAGAGCGAGGAAGTCATTGAGAGGAGTTACAGGGAGGTGGTCACTCCAAGACCACAGGAGGCAGGCAAGTGGATCACGGTTGGGAGAGGCAAGGGGCACAGGCAGGGACTAGAGAGTACCCCGGTGGCTGTACACCATGACAATAAGTACTCCTGTTTGAGCACTGTTGGGGGGTACAGCCTACCTGGGGGTAGCGACAGCAGCCGGGCCTCCGGTACAGAGACCGGTCCTGTTGCTCAGAAGGGTAAGGAAAGGAAGAGGAGGGCAATACTAATAGGGGACTCTATAGTTAGGGGGTCAGACAGGCGATTCTGTGGACGCAGTCGGGAGACCCGGATGGTAGTTTGCCTCCCTGGTGCCAGGGTCTGTGATGTGTCTCAACGTGTCCAAGATATCCTGAAAGGGGAGGGAGAGGAGCCCGAGGTCGTGGTACATATAGGTACCAATGACATAGGTAAAAAAAGAGAAGAGGTCCTGAAAGGAGAATTTAGGGAGTTAGGAGGGGAGTTAAAGAGTAGGACAGCAAAGGTAACAATCTCGGGATTACTGCCTGTGCCACGCGACAGTGAGAGTAGAAATGGAGCGAGGTGGAGGATAAATGCGTGGCTGAAGGACTGGTGCAGAGGGCAGGGATTCAAATTTCTGGATCATTGGGACCTCTTTTGTGGAAGGTGCGACCTGTACAAAAAGGATGGGTTGCACTTGAACCTGAGGGGGACCGATATCCTGGCGGGGAGATCTGCAAAGGCTACAAAGACAAAGGACTTTAAACTAGAACGGTTGGGGGGAGGGACTCAAATAGAGAAAGCTATTAGACAGTGTGTGAGGCAGGAGGCAGAGAAGGAAAGCACTCAGACCCAACATGTAGGGGGGAAAGAAGAAAACAATAATAAACAGAGAATAAGAGCTGGTGGGGTTCTTAAATGGGTGAGCAGAGAAAAGAGGGGTGTAAAATGCGGGCGGAAGCAATAGGTAGCAAGGTGAAAAGTAAAAGTGGCAGGCAGACAAATCCACGGTAAAAATCAAAAAGGGCCACTTTTCAACATAATTGTATAAGGGGTAAGAGCGTTGTAAAAACAAGCCTGAAGGCTTTGTGTCTCAATGCAAGGAGCATTCGTAATAAGGTGGATGAGTTGAACGTGCAGATAGCTATTAATGATTATGATATAGTTGGGATCATGGAGACATGGCTCCAGGGTGACCAAGGCTGGGAGCTGAACATCCAGGGATATTCAATATTCAGGAGGGATAGAGAGAAAGGAAAAGGAGGTGGGGTAGCGTTGCTGGTTAGAGAGGAGATTAACGCAGTGGAAAGGAAGGACATTAGCTTGGAGGATGTGGAATCGGTATGGGTAGAGCTGCGAAACACTAAGGGGCAGAAAACGCTGGTGGGTGTTGTGTACAGGCCACCTAGCAGTAGTAGTGAAGTTGGGGATGGCATCAAACAGGAAATTAGAAATGTGTGCAACAAAGGCAAAACAGTTATAATGGGTGACTTCAATCTACATATAGATTGGGTGAATCAAATTGGCAGGGGTGCTGAGGAAGAGGATTTCTTGGAATGTATGCGGGATAGTTATCTAAACCAACATGTAGAGGAACCAACGAGAGAGCAGGCTATTCTAGACTGGGTATTGAGTAATGAGGAAGGGTTAGTTAGCAGTCTTGTTGTGCGTGCCCCCTTGGGCAAGAGTGACCATAATATGGTTGAGTTCTTCATTAGGATGGAGAGTGACATTGTTAATTCAGAAATGCAATGGAAGGCATTTAAAGACTGCATGGATGAACTACAAAAATTGTTCATCCCAGTTTAGCAAAAGAATAAATCAGGGAAGGTAGTGCATCCGTGGATAACAAGGGAAATCAGGGATAGTATCAAAGCAAAAGATGATGCGTACAAATTAGCCAGAAAAAGCAGCATACCAGAGGACTGGGAGAAATTCAGAGACCAGCAGAGGGAGGACAAAGGGCTTAATTAGGAAAGGGAAAATAGATTATGAAAGAAAACTGGCAGGGAACATAAAAACTGACTTCAAAAGTTTTTATAGATATGTGAAGAGAAAGAGATTAGTTAAAACAAATGTAGGTCCCTTGCAGTCAGAAACAGGTGAATTGATCATGGGGAACAAGGATATGGCGGACCAATTGAATAACTACTTTGGTTCCGTCTTCACTAAGGAAGACATAAATAATCTGCCGGAAATAGCAGGGGACCGCGGGTCAAAGGAGATGGAGGAACTGAGTGAAATCCAGGTTCATCGGGAAGTGGTTTTGGGTAAATTGAATGGATTAAAGGCCGATAAATCACCAGGGCCAGATAGGCTGCATCCCAGAGTACTTAAGGAAGTAGCTCCAGAAATAGTGGATGCATTAGTGATAATTTTTCAAAACTCTTTAGATTCTGGAGTAGTTCCTGAGGATTGGAGGGTAGCAAACGTAACCCCACTTTTTAAGAAGGGAGGGAGAGAGAAAACGGGGAATTACAGACCAGTTAGTCTAACATCGGTAGTGGGGAAACTGCTAGAGTCAGTTATTAAAGATGGGATAGCAGCACATTTGGAAAGTGGTGAAATCATTGGACAAAGTCAGCATGGATTTACGAAAGGTAAATCGTGTCTGACGAATCTTATAGAATTTTTCGAGGATGTAACTAGTAGAGTGGATAGGGGAGAACCAGTGGATGTGTTGTATCTGGACTTTCAGAAGGCTTTCGACAAGGTCGCACATAAGAGATTAGTATACAAACTTAAAGCACACGGTATTGGGGGTTCAGTATTGATGTGGATAGAGAACTGACTGGCAAACAGGAAGCAAAGAGTAGGAGTAAACAGGTCCTTTTCACAATGGCAGGCAGTGACTAGTGGGGTACCGCAAGGCTCAGTGCTGGGACCCCAGCTATTTCCAATTTATATTAATGACCTGGATGAGGGAATTGAAGGCAACATCTCCAAGTTTGCGGATGACACTAAGCTGGGGGGCAGTGTTAGCTGTGAGGAGGATGCTAGGAGACTGCAAGGTGACTTGGATATGCTGGGTGAGTGGGCAAATGTTTGGCAGATGCAGTATAATGTGGATAAATGTGAGGTTATCCACTTTGGTGGCAAAAACAGGAAAGCAGACTATTATCTAAATGGTGGCCGATTAGGAAAAGGGGAGATGCAGTGAGACCTGGGTGTCATGGTACACCAGTCATTGAAAGTAGGCATGCAGGTGCAGCAGGCAGTGAAGAAAGCGAATGGTATGTTAGCTTTCATAGCAAAAGGATTTGAGTATAGGAGCAGGGAGGTTCTACTGCAGTTGTACAGGGTCTTGGTGAGACCACACCTGGAGTATTGCGTACAGTTTTGGTCTCCAAATCTGAGGAAGGACATTATAGCCATAGAGGGAGTGCAGAGAAGGTTCACCAGACTGATTCCTGGGATGTCAGGACTTTCATATGAAGAAAGACTGGATAGACTTGGCTTATACTCGCTAGAATATAGGAGATTGAAAGGGGATCTTATAGAAACGTACAAAATTCTTATGGGGTTGGACAGGCTAGATGCAGGAAGATTGTTCCTGATGTTGGGGAAGTTCAGGACAAGGGGTCACAGCTTAAGGATAAGGGGGAAATCCTTTAAGACCGAGATGAGAAAAAATGTTTTCACACAGGGAGTGGTGAATCTCTGGAACTCTCTGCCACAGAGGGTAGTTGAGGCCAGTTCATTGGCTATATTTAAGAGGGAGTTAGATGTGGCCCTTGTGGCTAAAGGGATCAGGGGGTATGGAGAGAAGGCAGGTACGGGATACTGAGTTGGATGATCAGCCATGATCATATTGAATGGCGGTGCAGGCTCGAAGGGCCGAATGGCCTACTCCTGCACCTATTTTCTATGTTTCTATGTATCTATGTATCTATCCAAAGGTCTCTTGAATGGCACTGTCATATCTGCCTCAACCACCACCCCCGGCAGCACATTCCAGGGACCCATCACCTCTTGTGTGAAATATCTGCACAGTCCATCTCCTTTAAACTTTGCCCCTGTTACCTTGAAGCTATGCTCTCTAGAATTTGATTTTTCCATCCTGAGAAAAAGTTTCTGGTTGTCGACCCCATCTATTCCTCTATTTTATTTACTTCTAATAGATCTCGTTACAACTTGCGACATTCCAGAGAAAACAAACCAAGTCTGTCCAGTCTCTCCCTGTAGCGAATACCCCTAATCCAGCCATCCGACTGATAAGCCTCCCCTGCACCCTCTCCAAAGCCTCCACATCCTACCTATAATGGGGTGACCAGAACTGCACGCAATACTCCAAATGCGGCCTAACCAAAGTCCTACAAAGCATTATCGTGACATCCTGAATCTTATACTCAATGCCCCCAGTTAAGAAAGCAAGCACACCACATGCCTTCTTTACCACTCAATCTTCTTGTGTTGCCATTTTCAGGGAGTTATTGACTTGAACCCCCAAGATCCCCCTGCACACCAATGCTGTTAAGGGTTATACCATTATCGGTATATTTTTCCCCTAACATTTGACCTCCTAAAGATTAAACTCCATCTGCCATTTCTCCGCCCAATTCCGGTAGCTGATCTACTGCCACACTGTTGTGGCGCCACCCTGTGGTTAGGCCTACCCTCAGCAGTCGGGGGTAGGGTCACGTGACGGGGTAATGGCGGGAAGGAGTTGTCACAAGGGTTAGGGGTGTGCCCTAGTATAAGTGTTCAGCCCCGGGTCAGCCTTCGCCCATTCGCGCGTGTGTTGTTCTCTTTACTTCAGCAATAAAGATCTCTTTGATTCACCATGCGTGGCTTGCTTATTCGCCCGCCATACTGTACACTTTGACAGCTTTCCTCACAGTCCACAATCCCAGCAATCTTGGTGTCATCTGCACACTTATTCACCGACCCCTCTGCGATTAGGTCCAGGACATTTACAAATATCACAAACAGCAGAGGTCTCAGCACAGATCCCCGCGGAACTCCACTAGCCACAGACCTCTTGCCCGAATATTGTACGTGTACCACAACCCTGTCTTCTACTGGTAAGCCAGTTCTGAATCCACACAACCAATTGTATTAAATGCTTTATTCAATTATGTCGACAATTTGTACTTTGCCTCTAAAATTCATTCCACTGCAGTAACAGAATGGATTTTGAAGGCAGACACAATGAACGGATGTGACTATACAGTCCACGAGTTCTGCTTATGCAGTATAAATTTCTAAGCTTCAGAATAGTTAGTGTGGCAATTGTAGTTGGTTGAAGTATGCGAATAAATCAAAATTCATTTGACGTCTGCACCTTCCGACCTTATCTTTCAATCATAATGAGTCTCCATGCTAAGTGGCAAAGTTCAGAAACACTAATGCTTGCTGAGGCAGAGAGTGTATAATGCAAGAGGATATTGACCAGGCTACTCACCAGAATATCACACCATCTCTGATGTGTGATGCCCATATATCCTTCTAAACCTGTCCTATCCAAAGCTAAAAAATCATCAGGAATGGGTCAACTAAAGCATGTTTTTGTAAGAAATAAAAGATACACATTAAAGCACATCTGAAATGTTTGCCATCTCAAAACAGAATTTCATTGAATGGCCAGAATAAGCATTGCATATAACTTCAAGGAAGTCCTTTACGTGTGTGTTTCAAGTCTAAGGACAATGTATACAGAATCAGGAAATCATAGTGTTGTTACTATGTTAAAGAGGGGACGTTTGGCTCATCAGTTCCATGACAACTGCCTGTAGCACAGTACAGGCAGAAACATTCCTCCATTTTATCCTCCTGCCCTGTCCATTTACATCCTTGTGGTTTTCCAACTTTCTGTTAAACTCATTGTTCGTCTCCACTTTCTCACTACCAACAAGTGCGGTGAAATTGGACTATATCTGCTAATACACCGTGTCAATATCTTAGAGTTATAGAGTCTTACAGCGTGGAAACAGACCCATCAGCCCAATTGCCCACATGTCCCATCTACACGTCCCACCTACCTGCGTTTGGCCCATATCCCTCTAAACCTGTCCAATCCATGTACCTGTCTAAATGTTTTTTAAACATTGCATTTGTCCCTGCCTCATCATCCTCCTCCGGCAGCTCGTTCCAAACACCCACCACCCTTTGTGTGAAAACGTTACCCCCAGGTTTTTATTAAACTTTTCCCCCTGATTGATAAATTATTGATTGATTGATTCATCTTAAACCGATGTCCTCTGGTTCTTGATTCCCCTAACCTGGGCAAGAGACTCTGTGCATCTACCCGATCTATCCCTCTCATCTTGTTGCCCGAAACATCAACCCCAGGTTCTTTTGCACCTGAACTCCAATTCAAATGGTGCAGTTAAGTTTCTATTGCCATTCCTTGCTGGCAAAATACATCACATGACACTTCTCTGTACTAAAATCCGTCTGCCATTCATCCACTCATCCTGGTAGATTATCTGCATCTTGTTGCAGTCGACAAATATCCTCACTGATTTGTGCGATCAGCAACTTTCAAAACTTTTTTTTCTACATCAAACAAAAGCAGTGATCCTAGTATTGACCCCTGGGAAACTCCACTGTCTATCACCCTTCACATTGAAAATCAATTGTTAATCATGATTAGCCACTTTCTATCCTACAGGCAATTATTTTACATTGACCCTTCTATACCTGGAGATCCAATTTTGTTAACCTTCTGCTTTTCTTTCCAAAAACTCTCCGAAAATCTATAGAGATAGCATCTAGTGTATTCCCTTCACCAAACTTCTCTAATACTTCATAAAAAAAAATCAATTTGGTTGGTCAAACTCAATCTACCTGCTACAAATGTATTTGTCTCTCCTTAATTAACTCAAACCACTCTAACTGTCTGTTATATTGTCCCTCCTAGTTATTGGTTCTAAGCTCCTGGTAAACTGATGATTCTGTAGCGTAGGGAATGTCCTTAAGTATTTTCTTGCTGATGATACAAAGGTAGGTGGGGAAAGTGTGTTGTGAACAGGCTACAAATCAATGTGGATTAGCCAAGGATCTAACAAACGGAGTACAATGTGGGAAAACGTAATTTGTCTATTTGAGCAGGGGAAAATAGAGAGACGTACTTTTTTTAAAGAGATAACAGCTCTGCGATGCATCTTAATGTCTAATGCATGATTTATAAAAGGGTTTAATACAGGTCATCGTCATACAGCACAATGAGAAGGAATGGGTGACCCTTCTTAAGGGTTTTCACCCTGAAAAGTCATCCATTCTTTCTCTCCAGAGATGCTGCCGATACTGTTGCACCACATGAATCCAAAAAATCAATAAATGGAGACCAACTCGTTAAGAATTGGTCTTGTTTGTCTATTAGGAGTCTCATTTCTTCCAGGTGGGCTGTGTCCAACATATTACTGGTTCACATTTTAAATGTTGGTATAGTAGCATTTTTCCAAAATTTAAGTATGTTTTATTGCTGTTATTAAACCATAATTAAAAAAAGAATTTTGGGGTATATTTAATTTGTTCCCATCTCCCATTAGTCCAAATATAATCATTTCAGTATTAGGTTCCATTTTAATCTTAAATAGACTAGTGAATATATCAAATATATCACACCAAAATTTATGAAGTTTTGTGCAAGAAACAAAAGAGTGTGATATTGGCATTTTGAGAAAGACATTTGTCACAGATGGGAGAAATATTTGAATAGAATTTATTCAACCTAGTTTTTGAATAATATAATCTGTGTAATATTTTAAATTGAATTAAATTGTGTCTAACTCTTGAATTAGCTTGTACATTTATGTATATATATCAAATACTTTGGAATTTTTATCATTAATTCTTTTTCCCAGTCTTCTCTAATTGCCTCTGTTGATGGCAATTCTCTGTTAAGAATACTATTATATAGATATGATATTAATTTTTGTGAGTCCGCCTTAATATTCATTGCTTCATCCAGTGGATCTATCATTATGCTCTGAAATCTTGGTATATATTTCTTCATAAAGTCACATATCTGTAAATATTTAAAGTATTGGTTGTTATTCAGTTTAAATTTTGATTTTAATTGTTGAAATGATAATAAATTTCCCATTTCATACATGTCACCCACCTTTTTAATTCCCAATCTTTCCCATTGTCTATATGTTTTATCCATAAGAGATGGTTTAAATACCGGGTTATTCACTATTGGTGTTAGTGCTGATAGATTTCTTAATTTTAAAGTTAATTTTATTTGTTTCCAAATTCGTATTATATTATGTATAATTGGATTCTTCTTATATAATGTATTGTTCATTTTTATCAGGGAGAAGAGGATCGCTCCTAAATCGTACGGAGAACAATCCTCTTTCTCCATTCTTATTCATTCCATCTGTTGAGAAGTTTAATAAGTTACCAGTTTAATAAGTTACGAGTAACCCTCATAATTATATTTGTCTGAAGAAGGGGCTCGACCTGAAACGTCGCCTATTCCTTCTCTCCAGTGATGCTGCCTGACCCGCTGAGTTACTCCAGCATTTTGTGTCCATCTTCGGTTTAAACTGGCATCTGCAGTTCCTTCGTACACATAATTATATTTATGTTGACTGGAGACTTGGCAGGAGATATAGCAGCATTGGGTTAGATAGTTAGTTACTGCCGGAGTTGTTTTGAAGGGTTGCATTGTAATTGCCTTTTATCCTTTCAGCAGTTTCTTTCCCAATGTCTGGTACTGCTTGGATTACAGTCATCTTCCAGCAGTTAACATAATAATTAGCTGTTTTATTCCACCCAAACATTCGTATTTGTTCTGATGCTAAGAAACACTTATGAATCAACATTGGAAAAACAACACTGATAGTTGAATGAGGAAAATCAGGCTAAAAGGTCTCTGGCCATTGAGGAGGATGTTTGTGCCCAGAGCCATTGCAAGGAGAAAGTGCACTGAATTTCCATTCTGGATGGGTCATAATATTGTGGCCAATGTTCCCACTGATATAATACAGGGCAACATGGTGGTACAGCGGTAGAGTTGCTGTCTTATAGCACCAGAGACCGGGATTAATTCCTCACTGCAATTGCTGTGTGTATGGAGTTTGTACGTTCTTCCCCTGACCTGCGTGGGTTTTCTCCGGGTGCTCCAGTTTCCTCCCACACTCCAAAGGCGTACAGGTTTGTAGGTTCATTGGCTTTGGTAAAATTGTCCCTCGCATGTGTAGGATAGTCTTAGTGTGCGGGTATCGTTGGTCGGCATGAACTTGATGGGCCAAAGGGCCAGTTTCCATGCTGTATATCTAAACTAAGATTGGTTAGCTTGATGTCTATAAATATCGATAGAGGCCAGCTTCAGGGTGGTCAAGAAAGCAGCCTGTTTCGTAGGGTTGGTCTCTTTCAGCATGTGAATATTATCCCTGTGACGTTCCTTGCCATTTTAGGACCAGCCTAGTCATAGCCGTGCTGTTCTACTCTCCCATGTTTTACATGTGGTAAAGCTGGAAGGCGGGGAAGGGTAAAACTATTATTCAGGAGTTAGAAGGAGCAACTGAGCTCCCAAAAATAAGCTGGGCATTGCCAGCATTACAATTGCAGTCCTCCTTTGCAGACTGTGCTGCCCTGAGCTACCTGTAGTAAGACAGCCCCACATACTGAAGGTTGGTGTGGAAGCCTGCAGGTCACCAATTCCCTGCACGAACATTAACATCAGCAATGGTCTTTGCTTTATGCATTAACTTTACTAAGATTATTGCATCCATTTTGCTCTGCAGTATTGTGTTCAGTTTTGGTCACACTGCTGTAACAAAGATGTTAAATTGGAAAGAGTGCAACTAAGACACATGGATGTTGACAGGACTTGAGAGTCTGAGCTACAGGGAGTGGCTGGGCAGGCTAGGACATAATTCCTTGAATCCCAGAAGAATGGGGGGGGGGGTGATATAGAAGTGTATGACCATAAAAGGAAAAGATAGGTTAGATGCACAGTCTTTTACCCAGAGTAAAGGGGCTGTCCCACTGTACGAGTTCATTCAAGAGCTCTCCCAAGTTTAAAAAAAAATAAAACTCGTGGTAAGTACGTAGCGGGTACGTCGGAGCTCGGGACGTCTCTTAGCGGCTCGTAACGCTAACGGCAGGTACTCGGAAAATGCGGTAAGCTCGTGAACACTCGTGAAGATTTTTCAACATGTTGAAAAATGTCTACGAGAGCTCTGAGTACCTACGAGCGGCTATTACCGTAATTCTCCGAGTTCGAATCGGGGGAAACTCGGGAGAACTCTTGAATTAGCTTGTACAGTGGTGCAGCCCCCTTAAGTGAATCAAGAACCAAGGGACATAGGTTTAATAATAATAATAATAATGGATTGGATTTATATAGCGCCTTTCTAATACCCAAGGCGCTTTACATCGCATTATTCATTCACTCCTCAGTCACACTCGGTGGTGGTGAGCTACTTCTGTAGCCACAGCTGCCCTGGGGCAGACTGACGGAAGCGTGGCTGCTAATCTGCGCCTACGGCCCCTCCGACCACCACCAATCACTCACACGCATTCACACACATTCACACGCATTCACACACATTCACATTTAAGGTGAGAGGGGAAAGATTTAATAGGAACCCGAGGTTGCAATCTTTTCTTTTTTTTTTTTAATAATTTTTTTATTAGAAGTATTTTACATTACAGTAATCTGCAATAACGTAAGTTTATACTTTTCTTGTACCACTTCTTATTTTAAACTTTAATAGGAAAAAAGGATAGAAAGAGTTAGTAAAGCTAGTCAGTGAGTGATTGAAAGAGTGGTCCAGGAACACCCATATGAACCAAAACCACAAGAAATAGTTAAAAAAGAAAAGAAAAAAACCAAAAGGAGGAAAAAGAAAAAAGAAAAAAGAAAGTAAGATAGGACAATATGAAATGGATGTACCTATTTCTTATCTTTACTCACCCCTCGCCAGGTCCTAAAACCATTTATTATCAACATTTTGTTGCACCTTATGTTTGTAATAAGTCGATATATGGAGACCAAATCTTTTGGTATTGGTCTTGTTTACCTGCTAGGAGGAAACAATCTTTTCACTCAGAGAATGTGGGTATATGGAATGGAATGTGGGTATATGGAATGAGCTGCCAGAGGAGGTAGTTGAGGCAGGTAATATAAAAACATTGAAAGGACACTTCGACAGGTACATGAAAAGGAAAGGTTGAGAGGGATATGGGCCAAACACGGGCAGGTGGGACGAGTGTAGTTGGAGCATCTTGTCGGCATGGACAAGTTGGGCCAAAGGGCTTGTTTCTGTGCTGTATGACTGTGGCTTCTGCAGCACCCGCAGGCGTCCAGTTTTGCTTCCTCATGGCCGGTGACCCCTCTGGTAGAGCACAGCCTCCTGCACTGGGCTTGGGGCACGGCGGTGTGGGAACAATGGAGTCGAATAAGTCTCTGAGGGACAGGGCTGCATGCTCAGTGCCCTTTTTGTCTCATTCCCTTCCGTTTCTCCTGCACACCTCATGTTTAGTTTTGAGATACAGCGCGGAATCGGGCCCTTCGGCCAACCAAGACCGCACCGACCAGCGATCCCGGTACACTAACACTATCCTACGCACTAGGACAATTTACAATTTTTTACCAAAGCTAATTAACCTGTACGTCTTTGGAGTGTGGGAGGAAACTAGAGCACCCGGGGGAAAACCCACGCGGTCACAGGAAGAATGTACAAACTCTGTACAGATAGCACCTGTAGTCAGGATCAAACCCGGTTCTCTGGCGCTGCAAGGCAGCAACTCTACCGCTGCGCCACTTTGCCGGCCCAACCAAGTGGCTAAGCATTCCCTTTAATAATTGGGCTTGGCTATTAAGCACGCTGCAACCAATGTACTAGGGGCCAATTTATTTGATAATCATACTCAGACCATTGTTTGGAACAGCACACTTAAACTTCATTACCATGAAAACATTTTGTGCTGAAGACAAGCTAACCAACTGTTTCAATGCATGGGCTGGCTCAAGCTGGTATACTTTCATATTTTCTTGCAACATAGAAAGAGGCCATTCAGCCCATCAAGTCTGTGCCCAATCCCATATCACACCATTCCCATTACCCCCACTATTACCATGCTAAGTAACCTCTCTCGCATACCTATTAGCACTATCATTCTTCTGCCACCCACCAACACTCGAGGGCCTGAGCTACAGGGAGAGAATGAGCAGGCTGGGACTAATCCCGAGAGTGCAGGAGGAGGGGGGGTAATCTTATAGAGGTGGACACAATCATTAGAGGAATAGATCAGGAGACGCATAGAGTCTCTTGCCCAGAGGAATCGAGAACGAAGGTGAAGGGGGAAAGATTTTATAGGAACCTGAGGGGGATCTTTTTCACATAAAGGGTGGTGGGTGTATGGAACAAGCTGCCAGAGGAGGTAGTTGAGGCAAGGACTATCACAACGTTTAAGAAGCAATTAGACAGATACATGGATAGGACAGGTTTAGAGATATATAGGCCAAACGCAGGTAAGTGGGACTAGTGTAGATGGGACATGTTGGTTGGTGTGGGAAAATTGGGCTGAAGGGCCCGTTTCCACACTGTATCACTCTTTATGGTGGTCAACTAAACCTATCAACACATCTTTGAGATGAGGTAACGTGAAAGGAAACTGGAGCAATGGAAGGAAAGCCACTCGGCCAAAAGGAGAATATGTAAACTCTGCACAGACAGTACTAGAGGTCAGGATTGAACTTGGGTCTCTAGAGCTATGAGGCAGTCGTGCTAACTACTGCGTTCTGTGCCAAGTTACCAGCATTGGTCCACGAAGGAGATCCATGCATTTTCTAATCTCTGTTAGCTGACATGAGACCCTTCTCTTTCTAACACAACAGAAATGCTACCACCAAACCACCAACAACACACTTGGATCAGTCTGAAGATGGGTCCTGACCTGAAATGTCACCTGTGCATATGATCCACGGATGCTGCC
Organism: Malacoraja senta; assembly: GCA_038087875.1. Classification (NCBI taxonomy): domain Eukaryota; kingdom Metazoa; phylum Chordata; class Chondrichthyes; order Rajiformes; family Rajidae; genus Malacoraja; species Malacoraja senta. The sequence goes on along the minus strand of CM075990.1, from coordinate 7,032,958 downwards.
TGAAATGCTGAGTTACTCCACCAATTTGTGTTGAACTACATATATTTCCTTGCTCAGAATTATCTATGCATACTTAACCATAAACCTAGCAAATTTACCCCACTATTCTATTAGATGAGAATAAACATAATTCAGAGTCTGCTGGTGTCTGTACTGTATTTGTAACCAAAGTAACTGGAAGTTGATGAGCCCGACAGATTTTTTCATGGGCTCTGTTGACGATATGCTTGGTTGAGGTCTGGCATCCAACAATTCACGTTGTCAATGGCAACTCTTCAAGCACTTATCAAATGTAATAGTCACAGTAATAGGCCACGCACTTCATTCTAAATTAGCAACTGAAGTATAAAAGTAACGAGATCTGTGATGCATAATACTCATTATGGTAAACAAGCTTTTAAAGAAATTATTAAATGTATTTCAGTAAAATATCCCAGTAAAGCCTACAATGCATGTCTACCTGAAGGCAGTCATCTGACACTGCACAGCATTGGAGACAGCTCGCATAAATATGATTATAAAAGGACGGATAAAGTCTGGAAAATATGCAATAGCCTATTTTAAATAGCATCAAAGCAGTTGTAATCAAATAAACCAAAAAATGCAATAGTCTATTTTGAGTAGCATCAAAGCAGTTGTAACTAAACAAACCATATAAACAGCAAAGAAATGGCACATAATGATGAGAATAACTAATTCCATTAAAAGGATGTAACCCATCAGTGAAGGCAGTTGAGATTTCCAGGTCACACTCTGCTCTCCTTTTTTAAAAACTGAATCATTTATCCTTTGAATACTAATGGAACCAAGATGATGTATGTATGTCCCAGTACATCACCCGAGTCGTTCTTCCTCAGACATGAGTGTTGACAGTAAAGAGCAAGCTTTTCAAACTGGGATGTCACTATCCGGAACTTGGAACTGGTAAATAGCCCTCTTTACATTAAAGATTGATAAGGGACTTCTTTCCATAAAGCAGCACCAAGAAGAGAAGGACAAGGAGGTTGAAAGTATAGTGCACCAGCTATGCTTTAGAAATATGGCACTACTTAGTATGTGATTTAGTATGCTCCATGCTCCATGCTCCATGCTCCATGCTCCATGCTCTATGCTCCTTGCTCCATGCTCTAGGCTCCATGCTCTATGCTCCATGCTCTATGCTCCATGCTCTATGCTCCATGCTCTATGCTCCATGCTCCATGCTCTAGGCTCCATGCTCCATGCTCTATGCTCCATGCTCTAGGTTCCATGCTCCATGCTCTAGGCTCCATGCTCCATGCTCCGCTCCATGCTCCATGCTCCATGCTCTATGCTCCATGCTCCATGCTCTGCTCCATGCTCTAGGCTCCATGCTCCGCTCCATGCTCCATGCTCCGCTCCATGCTCCATGCTCTAGGCTCCATGCTCCGCTCCATGCTCCATGCTCCATGCTCTATGCTCCATGCTCCATGCTCCATGCTCTATGCTGCATGCTCCATGCTCCATGCTCCATGCTCTATGCTCCATGCTGGATGCTCCATGCTCTGCTCCATGTTCCATGCTCCATGCTCCATGCTCTATGCTCCATGCTCTGTGACTCTGTGATTGCAAAAATTGTTAAATGAATTCTAGAGTGAGCAGACACAGCAGGGCTTCCCATGTGCATTTGAGCGTAGGTAAATAATCAAATTTGTTTCCGGTTTGGATGTGGTAATGTAATATCTCTGTCAATGGGGTGGACAGAATCTTTGATCAGAGATGCATGTGCTTTCTTTCTGTCACAGTGATGGCAAGTAAATTGTTAGCAGCTGGGAAACAGGCAGCGTGAAACTATATATCTGTATGATCGTGCCTTTGTATGTGAGGATTTGGTCTGTATGGCTCGGTTACCAGAGAACACATGTAGGTGCCAAAAAATCTTGAGAGATTAGCAGGTGGTTAAGCTGAGGGTAGAAATATGAAACTAAGCTGTGGTGTGGAGCTGACACTGGTGGACAGTCTTCCAGTGGAGACACACTGTTATTTCTGCAGTGTCTAGTTTAGTTTAGTTTAGGGGTACAGCGCAGAAACAGGCCCTTCAACCCACTGAGTCCATGCCCATCAATTATCCTACACACACTAGGGACAAGTTACAATTTTACCAAAGCCAATTAGCCTACAAACCTGTACGTCTTTGGAGCGTGGGAGGAAACTGGAGCACCCGGAGAAAACCCACGCGGTCACAGGGAGAACACACAAACTCCATTCAGTCATCACCCATAGTCAAGATCAAACCATTGCCTCCGGCGCTGCAAGGCAGCAACTCGAACACTGCACCACCGTGACGGAATCCTAGAATTGATCACTTCCATCAAAAAAAATGATATGTGAAAATAATGCCAAAACATCACTTCATTGAAAAACTCACATTCCTTGGCATCTTGGCTGACATCGTTCACTTGTTGCTATAGTAACATTGAGCTTGTCACCATTTCTTTTGGACCCTTCGGCCCGCTGAATCCGTGCCGACCACCCTTTTACATTCCTCCTGTTTCATTCTCCACCCCCCCCCCCATTCCCATCCAGTCCCCATGGGTTCTACGCCTCGCCCACACAGTGGCCGATTTACCCACCGACCCGCACGTTGGGAGGGAACTGGAGCTCCCAGGAAAATCCACGCAATCACAGGGAGAATGTGCAAAACTCCACACGCACACGCACACAAACACACACATGCACACACGCACACGCACACACACACGCGCACACACACACACACATGCACACATACACACAAACGCACACACACGCACGCACACACACACAGACACACACACACACACACAAACCCACACACACACGCACGCACGCATGTGTCGGGAACGAACCCGGGTCTTTGGGGTTGTCAGTCAGTGTCACTCTGCTGCCCACTTCAAGGAACCTTGTTATTTGACATGATATTCTTGGCAGTCCAGTCATTAATATTGTTACCCTTCTCACTCTACTGCCAGCAACTGTTGAAAAATACATAATTTAGTAAATGATTAATTAAGAAAAGATATCTGATAAGTACAAAGGAATCTAGCTGCAAACCTGCACCAAGAACTGACTGCTGAACTTTGCCCAATCTCTAATATCGCCCATTGAACTTTTTCACGATTGCATTTTAACCTTCAAAGTCAGCCAATGGTTTGGTAACAAAAGCAAATGACTCGGTCGTATTTCCTGCCATAATCTACCTGAACAGAGCTGGAGTCACAATGTTCAGCTATTGATTCCCTAATCCACCAAGAGGTTCTTCAGTACTGTCTTGAGGGCAGCTAAAATGATCTTAAAAGTACGATGCTTTTCCGACGAGCTTCAGAAAAGCGTATCACTCGTTTCACAGTCTTTCTGTGGAAACTACTGAAGAACTCCTTCAGTTTAATTATTCATTAATTTCATTACTAGTATCCAAATGAAAATGTTTTAATGAATTTTTCCATTGAGTCCAATGCCGGAATGGAAGTGGAATTCTTAAGGATAAAAGGATTGCAGTGAATTCACCCGATCCAAAGTGTCTAATGGGGCATTATAATCAGCCATTCAGCCATTGACACTGTGGAAGAGGAGGCCATTTGTCATTTTGTGCTGTGTCAGCACTTTGTTAGAGTTCTCCAGTTCACCCTGCTCCTCTTCTTTTGCTCCAGCCCTAAAAACATTCACACATGTATTCAGATCCTTTTTGAAATTTATTATTATTAAACTTGTTTCTATTATCCATTCACGTTTTGTGTCCCAGATTACAAACAATTGTGGAATAATTTACAGGAGGCAAATAAATATAAGCAATCTCCATTCGTGGGATTGACTTCTAATTAAAATTAAATCAGATTGCTTTAGTTTGATAAAATGATGATGTTTGCCTGCATGATATCTATGTACGTTACCCCCTGGTGGAAATGCTGTGGATGAGATTGGTATAATTATGGAGACGATGGAGTATTTGAGCATTGTGTTGGAAGGAAGGAAGTGCAGATGCTGGTTTAAACCACAGTCTGAAGAAGGGTCTTGACCCGAAACCTATCCCTTCTCTCCAGAGATGCTGCTTGTCCTGCTGAGTTACTCCAGCATTTTGTGTCTATATTTGAGCATTGAATGGACTTTGACCAGTTGTTTCTGTTTATGCCATGTGACCAAATTTCTTTACAGGAAGTTCAAACTATTTTGACACCTTGCATTATTTCCATATCCAGCTGATTTAAACTTTATTCATGTGAAATATTATCGTGCCCTTTGAAGATACAAGGTTGGTCTATCAATCGAATAGCTGGCTAACACTTTGGTGGTCTTCTTAGGTATAATATTGAAACCTGATCTCGCCAACCATAGCCATAATCTCAACTCAAAGAGTTATAATATTTAGAAACAAGGAACTGCAGATTTTGGTTAATACACAAAAGGACACAAAGTGCTGGAGTAACTCAGCGGGTCAGGCAGCATCTCTGGAAAACATGGATAGGTGACGTTTTGGGTTGAGACCCTTCTTCGGAAGAAACATCTTCCTTCTTTCTTCTGAAGAAGGGTCTCGACCCGAAATGTCACTTATCCATGTTCTCCAGAGATGCTGCCTGACCCGCTGAGTTACTCTAGCATTTTGTGTCCTCTTGAATTACATTTTTTTCCATATCCAACCCAATTGAAGCATGATGATAAATATAATAATCTCCTCAGTTTATTGAAGGTGATTTACTAGTGGATTGACAACTGACTGTCACGTAGAAAGCAAAGAGTTTGAATAAATGGATCCTTTTCAGACAGAAAAGTGGTGAAGCACCCGAAGGATCAGTCCTTGTGTGTTCTCAGCATTCTGCTCGCGCCACCCTTATTGTCATCTATCTCTGCTGGATGCCCCTTAAACGTGTCCAAAGAGATCCTAAGAAGGATATGCAGCGGTAGAGTTGCTGCCTTACAGCGCCAAAGACCCGGGTTCGATCCTGACCATGGGTGCTGTCTGTATGGAGTTTGTATGCTCTCCCTGTGACCTGCGTGGGTTTTTCTCTGGGTGCTCTGGCTTCCCCCCACAATCCAAAGACGAAGACGTTTGTAGGTTAATTGACTTCTGTTTATTACAAATTGTCCCCAGTGTGCAGGATAGTGCTCGTGCCTGGGGTGATCGCTGGTCGGCACGGACTCGGTGGGCTGAAGGGCCAGTTTCCATGCTCTATCTCTGAAGTAAAGTAAACTAAAGTAAGTGAATATCTACCGTGCCAGGTGGATTGTTAGTTGTTGGTTAGTTACAGTCAAAGTTGATTAGTTATCATTATCTGAATTAAAACCAGCTGCTTCTCCTCGAGGCCTCTGGAGTGTATCTCGATTATTGCTCCATTTTACAACTCAGTTTGTATACATATGCTCAGAAATCTCGAATGATATTTGCACAAACAGATTTTCATTGAAACCTCAACCGTCTTCTAAATTTATTCCACAGAGTTCTCAAATGAGATGTGGGAACCAATGACATAGAATTGTTTGCAAGGGAACAGTGAACCTCTTGTTTTCTCAATTGACTCATTCAGCCTGGTGGTAAATTGATCTCAGTGATGTCGAGTTAAAGCAAGGTAAATGGCGGCACTGTGGCACAACTAGGAGAACTTAGCCAGGCCAACCCTGCAACCCCGCCAGGAGTCAAGTCAAGTCAAGAGACTTTATTGTCATGTGTCCCAGATACAACAATGAAATTCTTGCTTGCTGCAGCACAACAGAATATTGTAGGCATAAATACAGAACAGATCAGTGTGTCTATATACCATAGACCACATATATGTATACACATATATAAATAGATAAAGTGCAATAGGCTGTTATAGTTCAGAGTTCAGAGGACAACAGACCTTCATGGTCAGATCAAGACCCCTGCACTTACAACAACTGGGACTTGAAAACGGTGCTAAAAAGCTTTTCACTGGACCTCGGTCCACGCGGCGATAACAAACCAAACCAAATTAAAGAGAGCGGAAAGTGAGTTAAAGATGGGCATGTGAGAGAGAATGTTGCAAGTTACAGTGGAGGAGTCAGGAGGAGGGGAAGGAGGTTGGGCGATGGGGGAGGAAGGGGAGGAGGAGGAGGAGGAGGAGGGGAAGCGGAGAAGGAAGCATGGTTGGAGGGATGGAGGGGGGGGAGGAGAAAATGAGTAGCCGGGGGGGAGAAGAAAGGGAGCAGGAAGATGAGTAGACGTGGAAGGGGAAGATGAAGAGAAGGAAGACACACAAAAGCAGGAATAACTCAGCGGGTCAGGCAGCATCTCTGGAGAAAAGGAATAGGTGACGTTTCGGGTCGAGACCCTTCTTCAGACTGGACCGAAGGGGTTCCACTTGAAGAACCGATATGAGGCTGATGGGCCGAATTGTCTCCTGTGCGGTCTCGGTTCAGCTGCCTCCAGTGAGACTGGGGCGTTGAGGCATTGAATGTTTTCTGTTCTGCCTCGCCGCCTGCCCGGGTAAAAGCCCTGTCTCTAACTAGAGTCTTGGAGATGTTTAAGAAGGAACTGCAGATGCTGGAAAATCGAAGGTAGCCAAAAATGCCGGAGAAACTCAGCGGTTGAGGCAGCATCTATGGAGCGAAGGAAATAGGCAACGTTTCGTGCCCGAAACGTTGCCTATTTCCTTCGCTCCATAGATGCTGCTGCCCCCGCTGAGTTTCTCCAGCATTTTATGGCTACCTTAGAGTCTTGGTGAGTTTGACAACTTCTCTTTTGACCCCCCTGCCAGGTCGGCCGGCTAGCTCCGCCCAGCCTCTCCACACACCCATTTGGCACTTCAGGCCAACTTAGCATTGCATCTCCTAGGTTTCTGGCCCCTCCTTCGCTGGGTTCATTCGCGGTGCCGGACCTGGCTGCATCTCTCGGGGCGAGGAGGAGGAGGAGGAGGAGGAGGAGGAGGAGAACTGCTCCACCGACCGCAGCCACGGAATTGCTGGACGTTCTCCAGATAGGACCGCACTGACTGACTGAAGGGCGAGTCTAACTTGGACCGCCGCGCCGTTACCCCTCGGCAGGAAGGGAGGGAATTGCGTGGGGATCGGACACGACCCGGAGCTCAGGATGAAACCGCAGCGTTGGAATTTCACCCGGTGGCCAGCTCTGGACGCAAGGAGCGGTCAGCCGTGACCGGCGCCTGGACCTGGCCGCCTTCAACCCCTGGACTTTGCCCCAAGAGTACTGGAAACACAAGTAAGACTTCCCCCACTCTTCCTTGCCCCCTAGTCCTAGCTAACATTGTGCCCCCTCTCCCTTTGCGCGGCGACATTTGAGGCAATTTGCTGCACGAACTTGTGATAAGAAAGATCTAGTGAAGCCAGCGGGAGCAAGAATCCCAGGCACAGTGTGATTTAAAACGGACAATGCCGGCCGTTGTTAACCACCGGGTAACTTTGTGTTGAGCAAGGCAGATTATTTTTTATAGCATCCTTCCAGAAACGCACAAACTACCAGAAAGAACGCGGATAGTTATAGAACTAGGTCGTATGCATGCGTGGTCTTTGGTGGTTGAAGTAAGGAAAGTTGTTGACCTTGCTGATGAGAAGTGGTGGTAGCACTTTGGGAGGTGTGCGCTTGTGTGTCGTTGTGTTCGGACTCTGACTGCCGGCAGCACTTTCATTATCCCAGCGTTCATTTCCATGGAGATAATAGACAATAGACAATAGGTGCAGGAATAGGCCATTTGGCCCTTCGAGCCAGCACCACCATTCAATGTGATCATGGCTGATCATCCCCAATCAGCACCCCGTTCCTGCCTTCTCCCCATATAGATAGATAGATTCCTTTATTGTCATTCAGACCTTTCGGTCTGAACGAAATTATGTTGCCTGCAGTCATACACAGAACCAATAATAACAAAACATACAATAAACACAAATTAAACATCCACCACAGTGAGTTCACCAAGCACACCCTCACTGTGATGGAGGCAAAGTCTTAGTCTCCGTCTCTTCCCTCCTTGTTCTCCCTCTGCTCCGCTATTATCCCTGACTCCGCTATTTTTAAGAGCCCTATCTAGCTCTCTCTTGAAAGCATCCAGAGAACCTGCCTCCAGGCAGAGAATTCCACAGATCAGGGGAAGTGAAACATTGCCTCGATGGAGCGTGGCTCCAGTGGCACAGAGGTTATAAGGTCATTTGTGATAGGAGTATCATTCGGCCCATCACGTCTACTCTGCCATTCAATCATAGCTGATCTATCACCCTCCTAGCCCCATTCTCCTGCCTTCGCCCCATAACATCTGACACCTGCACTAAACAAAAATCTATCTGAAGACAGCATTGTTGAAGTCTAACGCTGGAGTGACCCTTGAACGGAATTGGAATCTAACTGGATTGGAAAGCCTACCAGGAATGCGGCTTTTGTTGCTGGTTCAAACGCATGGATCAGAGCGAGATTCCAAAGGAGGCAACCAGGGAATGGGGCAAAACTGATCGAGGCACCACTGCAAATCATCATAAGCGAAGAAAGACACAAAATGCTGGAGTAACGCAGCGGGTCAGGCAGCATCGCAGGGGAAAAGGAATAGATGACGTTTTGGGTCGAGACCATTCTTCAGACTGAGAGTCAGGGGAGAGGTAAACGAGAGATATAAAAGTACATAGAACAAATGAATGAAAGATATGCAAAAAGCAACAACGATCAAGGAAAGATGGAGCCCACAATGGTCCATTGTTGGCTGTGGGGAAGGTGATGATGAGTGATACCAACAGTGAAACTCAGCAGGACGACAGTGAAACTAGCAGGACGATTAAGGTGGGGGAGGGATGGAAAGTGAGGAGATGCAAATGTTACTTGAAGTTAGAGAAATCACTATTCATGCCACTGGGTGGTAACCTGCCCAAGCAAAATATGAGGTGATCATTATAAGTGGCTGGGCCCACACTGGGATGGACCTGTTCTTAGAGAGAGATACAACATGGAAATAGGCCCTTGGGCCCACCAAATCCATACTGACCATCGATCACCTATTCACACTAGTTCTATGTCATCCCACCTTCTCGTCCACTCCCTACACACTAGGGGCAAATTTACAGAGTCCAATTAGTCCACACTAAAGTATGTCATAGGGATGTGGGAGGAAACCCACGCAGTCACAGAAAGAACATGCAAACACCACACAGACAGCACCCTAGGCGAGGATCGAACTTGGGTCTCTGGCACTGTGAGGCAGCAGTTCTACCAGCTGCACCACTCTGCCGCCGTTGAGCAAGAGTATTGGCGTAGGAGAAAGAGTGCGGCTCCACACAATTTCATTTGGTTTCTCTACTACCATTTGGTTAAAGCATTTGCTGATCTTGTAGGTGCCAATTTACCCAATTTACAACTCTCTTGTAATTACAATTTACAATTTACAATTCCCCCCAATTTACAACTCTCTTGTATTCAAGCTCCACATGAGACAACCTTGCTCTAGCCAGCAAGGCTCCGATGTGTGAGGATGTAATTGCACAACACTGACCGCCCGGCAGTAATCTTGCTCAAGTGATCTTTTATTTGACTGCGCTAAATGATCACTTTCTACTCCCACTCTCCCACATGCATGCATAAATATGGACAAAATATCACAGCAAATACACAGCAAATATGTCAGCCCAGTTTGAAGTATTGATGAATTCTCACTCATCTGCTGTGGAAAAAGTTATAGCTAACAATGCCGTTGCCCAGGTTACTGAAAATGCTAAGTGTACAGGAAGGAACTGCAGATGCTGATTTACACCGAAGATAGACACAAAATGCTGGAGTATCTCAGTGGGACAGGCAGCATTTCTGGATAGAAGGAACGGGTGACGTTTCGGGTTGAGACCTTTCTTCAGACTGCTATCTAGAATGCTATCTAGCCAGACTCACTGACATCCATTGGATTGCCAGGGACAGTATAGGGACAATAGGCTGGATGAGAATAAGCCTTGTATGCAGTGGCCATTTCATCACTCACCCATTGTAAGTCTAAAACAGGTTCTTAAGATTTTTTTAAATTTTTTTTATTTATTAGAAGTACATTACATTACAACCACATACATTAGTACTCGGCACTTATGTCTTCTTACAATTAATGTACTCCGTTTATTTTTTACACTAGAAAAGGAAAAGATTGAAAGAAAGAAGAAAGTGAAGGAAAAAGTGAGAGTGTAGAAAATGTGACAACAAAAAAGGACGAAGACCCTATAAGAGCAAAATTAAAAACAAAAGAAAAAGAATTAAGAAATAGACCCTAGAAAAGAAAGAGAAAGAGAAAGAGGAAAAAGAGAGAAACAAATATTTTTATGAGCATTACGCAAATGGGACATACCAACTCTTCAACTATCATCCCCCCTTACCTGACCTCAATTTTTTTTTTAAAGGTACCTTTGCACCCTATATTTGTAATAATTGTATAAATGCAGACCACGTCAGGTGGAAGTGATCTGGTTTACCTGCTAGGAGGAGTCTTATCTCTTCTACAGGTTCTTAAGATAAAAACACAAAATGCTGGAGGAACTCAGTGGATCAGGCTGCATATATGGGGAGGGAATGGATGGGTAACATTATGGTCAGGACGCATCTGAGTCTGAGGAAGGGTCCTGACCTGAAACGTCATCTAACCATTCCCTCCACGGATGCTGCCTGACTCCCTGAGTTCTGCCAGCACTTTGTGTTTTGCTCAAAATTGCAGGATCTACAGTTCCTTGTGTCTACAATTTCTTTAAAAAGTTGACCAAGCTTCACAGGGAACTGTTTTATGCTCAATAATGCAAAATTATGTCTACGGGGAAATGCATTTTATTTATTCTCTGATAATGCATTTCACAGCAGACACTTTTCGACATCCACTTACATTTTCTGTATGAGTATATTTTGATATCAAATATTGAGGGGGAGGGATCTATTTTTAAATAATTTGATGAAATGGAGCGGGACAGGCAGCATCTCTGGAGAGAAGGAATGGGTGATGTTTCGGGTCGATACCCTTCTTCAGACTGAAGATAGACAAAAAGTGCTGGAGTAACTCAGCGAGTCAGGCAGCATCTCTGGAGAGAAGGAATGGGTGACGTTTTGGGTCGAGACCCTTCTTCAGACTGAAGATAGACACAAAGTGCTTGAGTAACTCAACGGGTCAGACAGCATCTCTGGAGAGAAGGAATGAGTGACAATTCCGGTCGAGACCCTTCTTCAGACTGAAGATAGACACAAAGTGCTGGAGTAACTCAGCAGGTCAGGCAGCATCTCTGGAGAGAAGGAATGGGTGATGTTTCCGGTTGAGACCCTTCTTCAGACTGAGACTCAGAGGAGTATTTGTGGTTACAATAGGGTACCAACATCAGTCACCGGGAATTCCCCCTGGAACTCTTTAAAATAGAAGTTAAAACATTTCATGTCCACATAAATACCTGGAAAACATTTGGATGGGGGTTGCTAAGTACCAAGTAATGAATATGAACGTGACCATAGGGCTTGGGAACTGGAAATGACTGTTTGGTCTCTTGGTAGACAAAAGTGCTGGAGAAACTCAGCGGGTGCAGCAGCATCTATGAGCGAAGGAAATAGGCAACATTTTGGGCCGAAACCCTTCTTCAGACATATTTCCTTCGCTCCATAGATGCTGCCGCACCCGCTGAGTATCTCCAGCACTTTTGTCTACCTTCGATATTCCAGCATCTGCAGTTCCTTCTTAAACATTTGGTCTCTTGGGTCTGCTTTGTTGTTTAATAAGATCATGGCTGATAAGATTGTAACCTCAACTTTCCACTCCTGTCTACCTGCAGGAAGTTTTCACTCAAGTTCAAGTTCAAGCGAGTTTATTGTCATGTGTCCCTGATAGGGCAATGAAATTCTTGCTTTGCTTCAGCACAACAGAACATACTAGGCATTTACTACAAAACAGATCAGTGTGTCCATATACCATTATATAAATATATACACACATGAATAAATAAACTGATAAAGTGCAAATAACAGATTATTAATGATCAGAATTTTGTCCGAGCCAGGTTTAATAGCCTGATGGCTGTGGGGAAGTAGCTATTCCTGAACCTGGTTGTTGCAGTCTTCAGGCTCCTGTACCTTCTACCTGAAGGTAGCGGGGAGATGAGTGTGTGGCCAGGATGGTGTAGGTCGTTGATGATACTGCCAGCCTTTTTGAGGCAGCGACTGCGATAAATCCCCTCGATGGAAGGGAGGTCAGAGCCGATGATGGACTGGGCAGTGTTTACTACTTTTTGTAGTCTTTTCCTCTCCAGGGCGCTCATGTTGCCGAACCAAGCCACGATGCAACCGGTCAGCATGCTCTCTACTGTGCACCCGTAGAAGTTAGAGAGAGTCCTCTTTGACAAACCGACTCTCCGTAATCTTCTCGGGAAGTAGAGGCGCTGATGTGCTTTCTTGATAATTGCATTAGTGTTCTCGGACCAGGAAAGATCTTCAGAGATGTGCACGCCCAGGAATTTGATGCTCTTGACCTTTTCAACCATCGACCCGTTGATATAAACGGGACTGTGGGTCCCCATCCTACTCCTTCCAAAGTCCACAATCGGTTCCTTGGTTTTGCTGGTGTTGAGGGCCAGGTTATTGTGCTGGCACCATATGGACAGTTGCTCGATCTCTCTTCTATACTCTGACTCATCCCCATCAGTGATACGTCCCACAACAGTGGTGTCGTCAGCGAACTTGATGATGGAGTTCGCACTGTGACCAGCTACGCAGTCATGAGTATAGAGTGAGTACAGCAGGGGGCTGAGCACGCAGCCTTGAGGTGCTCCCGTGCTGATTGTTATCGAGGCTGACACATTTCCACCAATACGAACAGACTGTGGTCTGTGAATGAGGAAGTCGAGGATCCAATTGCAGAGGGATGCGCAGAGACCCAGTTCTGCGAGTTTGGTAACCAGCTTGGAGGGGATGATTGTGTTAAATGCTGAGCTGTAATCGATGAATAACAGCCTGACATATGAGTTTTTGTTGTCCAAGTGGTCCAGAGCGGAGTGGAGGGCCAGCGAGATCGCATCCACCATTGATCTGTTGTGGCGGTAAGCGAACTGCAGTGGGTCCAGGTTTTTGTCGAGGTAGGAGTTGATTTGCTCCATGATCAACCTCTCAAAGCACTTCATCACCACAGGCGTTAGTGCCACTGGTCGATAGTCATTGAGGCACGTCACCTTACTCCCTTGCCTATGAAGAACCTATGTACTTTTGCTTGACTATTACCATCATGAGAGTCTAACCATCATTCACTGACATAAGAAGGCATTAACAGTGTTGAATATTTGTTCAGCCTGGCATCTTTATTGATTAGAAACATAACTAGGTTTCCTTAAGTATCATGGCTCAAAAGGCAGAGGAGAGCGACATGGTTGGTGGCTCATCAAAACCTTTCCACCATTTACATAATGGCAGTGTAATGGAAGATTACGGCTCAGTCAAGATGCTCGTTGCCAACCAGGGTAACACGTGTACCCTGCCTACAGATTCCGCCAGCTTTGAGCAAATCCTCAGCATTCCTGCCATCATATTCTCATGAGAATGTCGTCAGGCTGAAACATCAACATTGGATCTAATACTGTATATTCCTGACCATATACAGTTTGGCTTGGGGCACATGCTGTGGGCTCCATATAAAGGAATTATGTTTCCATATAGAGCCGGGTTATTGCCAACAAGTTGCGTTGGAAGAAAACGATGAGCTGGAATTATAGGACTTCTCCATGCACTCTCGCAGCATGCATAAGGAGTATGTAAGTGGTTAATTCCGGTCTCAAATGTTACCTTCTGAACAAGTCCTAGAAATGAACGAATGCACCCAGTAAAAAAAATGCTATGCCATCTTATTTCCCAATGCATTTCTGTTAACCATGTGTTTGTTTAATATGATTTATCCATAAGTATGCTCCACAACCTTAAGATGCTCCACTGTCAATTGTATTTATTTTAGTCCCATCAAAAGTCACAGTCAAGCAGTACTTCTATAGTTATATCATGAACACCAGGGTGTATTCACTGGGATACAGGTAGTTCTGCCATAATGAGACAGTTGCATTCCTAAGAAACCTCCGGTTATAAAAAATTACGTTGAGTCAATGGGGAGAAGTGGGTTCTGGGCTCGGGAGTTTCAGACTAGCAGCAACAAAGTTATTTCTCGCCAAGATTTTTTTTTAAAGCTGCAAGCTAAAGATATTAATGGCTGCATGTTACATTGTTCAATAGAGTATCATTGTACAAGTTTTAATAGAAGCCAATTTCAATGACAACTTGTGTTTAAAGTAGCAACTGTTCTTAAGAGAATGATTACTGCATGGAGCCGGCATGGACATTTTTTTGTTAAGAGAGTCTTTTTTTTTGCTTGTATATTTTCAAAGTAACTTCCAAGTGGACCTAAAATACCGATTGAAATCATGATAAAACCAATTAGGCTTGCATAGAAAAACAGTGTGTTAGGACCATCAGAGCATAAGGTGTAGGAGCAGAATTAGGCCATTCAGCCCATTGACTCTACTCTGCCATTCAATCATGGCTGATCTATTTTTTCCTCTCAACCCCATTCTCCAGCCCTCCCTGCATCCTTTGATGCCCTTCCTGATCAAGAACCGATCAATCTGTGCCTTAAAAATACCCAATGTCTCGGGTTCATATGCAATTTGCATTGTGATAATGTGTAGGAAGGAACAGTCTGAAGAAGGATCTCGACCCAAAACGTCACCCATTCCTTTTCTCCAGGGATGCTGCCTGTCCTGCTGAGTTACTCCAGCTTTTTGTGTCTATCTTGCATTGTGAAAACATGTGTAACAGCAGAGCTATCTGTTAATTTTTTTTAAACGTCCTATTAATCTCTTTGTTAGACTTACCTTCACAATATGGTGTAGAATTGGGAGCTATGAAATATATCTTTCAACATTTTATTAAATTTCCCCATCTTTTTGACGTTCCTTGTGTTGAACTGATATTAAAGAAGTGGACCTGCAATACACTGTTGATCTTTGCTCATTCCACTCATGTGAGAGAGCACTGATCAGTGTCTTATCTTTATGACATTGATAAGGTGAACATAGCGGTACGCCTTCAGTCCACACATAAGGCGAGGGTTGGTACCTGTTTGGTTCTGACTTGGGGAAGTGTTTAAGATCAAATGAAAAACCTGCAAATGCTGGAAAGTGGACATAAAAATGGAAAACTCAGGAAGGGCATGGATGAGTACTAAGATTGCTCTTGAGGTTGGAATCTATAAGTATCACTGGCCTAAGTAGGACCCGTTGGGTCCCATGATCACACGGGAGGGCTGGTCCCCCAATGCAATATTCCACCTCTCCACCAATTCCAATATTGGTGGCCAGTGGGGGGCTTTCTGGAGCGCTGGTATGGGTTTTGTTGGCTGCAGGGACTACTGGTCTCCAGAGGGCTAGTATGGACATTGTGGGCCAAATGGATTCTTGGAGTGGCAGCTCAGTCCCTCAGCCTGATGTGCTGGGAGCTCACTCACAGCTGGTGGGCTGACAGTTGACTCACGGCTATTCCTTGAAATTCCATTTCAAGCAGAGTGCAAGGCCACCAAATTCAAATCCATTTGTGCAAATGGTTGTTTTGTTTTTTTGGGTTGAAGTAAAAAGGCAGTGCAAATGGTTGTTTGGGTGGTGGGTTGGGTTGAAGTAAAAAGGCAGTGCAAATGGTTGTTTGGGGGGGGGGGGGTTGAAGCAAAAAGGCAGTGCAAATGGTTGTTTGGGGGGGTTTGGGGTTGAAGTAAAAAGGTTGTTTGGGGGGGTTTGGGTTGATAATAATAATAATGGATGGGATTTATATAGCGCCTTTCTAATACTCAAGGCGCTTTATATCGCATTATTCATTCACTCCTCAGTCACACTCGGTGGTGGTGAACTACTTCTGTAGCCACAGCTGCCCTGGGGCAGACTGACGGAAGCGTGGCTGCTAATCTGCGCCTACGGCCCCTCCGACCACCACCAATCACTCACACACATTCACACACATTCACACGCAGGCAAAGGTGGGTGAAGTGTCTTGCCCAAGGACACAACGACAGTATGCACTCCAAGCGGGATTCAAACCGGCTACCTTCCGGTTGCCAGCCGAACACTTAGCCCATTGCGCCATCTGTCGTCCTCCCCATAACCCAAACTCCCCCCCCCCAAACATCCATTTGCACTACCTTTTTACTTCTACACAAAACCCCCCCAAACAACCATTTGCACTGCCTTTTTACTTCAAACCAACCATATGTTCATTTTCAAACCACATTAAGGGCACTTACAGTTGAGTAGACATGTGTTCAGTGTTATTCAGAGCTCAGAGAGACGTGAACCTCTCGCTTCTTCCATCTTGCAGAGACTGAGTGAGGCACACCACTTCCGGGTTTTATAGTCCCTCCCCCCTCCCAGCAGGGGCAGCAGAGAGAATGGCAACATTTTTGAAAACATTAATATATCTCTGATTTTTCATCGATGGGAAAAATCCTCCAGTCCAGGCAGGCGGAGGGAGGCTCTTAGCGAGGTGGCCAAAAATGACGGCCGTAGGTGGCGGCGTTCTCTCGGAAATCACAGCACAGCGAGCCAAAAGCGGTCAAGATCAGACTTTTATTTTTTTTTTCAATTCAATTTATTTGTCTTTTGGACAAATTTGCCATTTGGACCCCTTGAGGTCCAAACGAAATGTCGTTTCTGCAGCCATACAATACAAAACGAAGAAGACCCGAGACACAACACAATTTACACATACATCCATCACAGTGCTGTGATGGAAGGCAAAAAAACGTATCTCTCCACTGCACTCCCCCTCCCCCCCCCCCCCCGATGTCAGAGTCAAAGTCAAAGCCCCCGGCGGGCGATGGTGATTGTCCCGCAGCCATTAAAGCCACGCCGGGTGATGCAAGGTCGCGCACCGGGTCTTGGTGTTAGAGCCCCGGCGTGCACCCGCAAAGTTCGGTGGCCATTCCAAGCCGCGCGGGGGGATAAAGCCCCGCTCCAGGTGCTCTTCAACCCCGCAACTCGGGCGGGAGAAGTCGCCACTGCGGAAGCCCCGAAAAGCGGTCTCCCACCAGGGGACCCGCGGGCTTCCGGTGTTGCCGTCCGCCAGACCCGCGGTTGTAGCCTCCGAATCTCCAGCGGTCGGGTAGCAGCAGCGCTCCACCACAGCTCCACCCGCTCCGGACTCGGCCAGCCCCGCGACGGTGAGTAGTCCGCAGCTCCACAACTGGAGCCCCAGGTCGTTCCTGCTGGAGGCCGCTCCACGTTGCCCAGCCCCAACGACAACGGAGACCCGACAAAGAAAAGGTCGGGTCTCCCGTGCAGCGGAAAGATTTCAAAGTTTCCCCCCCCCACCCCCACCCCCACCCCCCCACACACATACCCCGACAAAAAAATAAATAAAAAACTACATAAAAACGAGACAAAAATAATAAAAAGACAGACGGACTGCAGAGGCCGCTGCAGACGAAAGTCGCACCGCCCACCGAAATAGTAATATAGATGGTTAAAAAGCCAGACAAGAGTAACAATGCTTCTGCCATTTAAAGATGTAATAAGTGATAGGAGTAGAATTAGGCCATTCGGCCCTTCGTCTACTCTGCCATTCAATCATGGCTGATCTATCCCTCCCTCCTGACCCCATTCTCCTTCCTTCTCCCCATAATGCCTGACACATCCTAATCAAGGATCTATCTATCCCTGCCTTAAAAAATATCTACTGACTTGGCCTCGACAACCTTCTGTGCCAAAGAATTCCACAGATTCACCACCCTCTGACTAAAGAAATTTCTCCTCATCTCCTTCCTAAAAGAAAGTCCTTTAGTTCTGAGGCTATGACCTCTGGTCCCAGTCTCTCCCACTAGTGGAAACATCCCCTCCACATCCACTCTATCCAAGCCTTTCACTATTCTGTACGTTTCAATGAGGCCCCCCCTCATTCTTCTAAACTTCAGCGAGTAGAGGCCCAGTGCCGACAAACACTGATCATAGGTTAACCCACTCATTCCTGGGATCATTCTTGTAAAATGGCAGTGTAATGGAACATTCAATTTTTTAAGACGGTTACAGCTTCAACGTCCGTCAAGGCCAAAGATAGCTCCTCTAGTATCTTTGGTCAAGACACTCGCCACCAGCCAGGACACAATCCACTTGTTTGGTTGCCCTTCCTCCACATTAAACGTCTGTTCTCTCCCATCAGCAGTGCACAGATGAGTAATGAGATTGGCCTTTAGAAACATAGAACATAGAAACAAAGATAAATAGGTGCAGGAGTGGGCCATTCGGCCCTTCGATCCAGCACCACATTCAATATGATCATCTAAAATCAGTACCCCGTTCCTGCGTTTTCTCCATATCCCTTGATTCCTTTAGCCCTAAGAGCTAAATCTAAGTAGTTTGTTGCTGTGGTAAGGTTGTGGTTGGGGTTATGCAGGTGGTTGATGAGAGGAAGCTCTTCTTGGACGTGACCCTTATGAATATAAATTAGAAAGAAGATATGCTGAAAACAAGATGTCTGTCGAAAACGAAACTGAATTAACAGGTCAGGTTGAAAACCCTTGAAATGCAGAAACAGAATTCTGCTGTTTAATTTTCTGGTAGAGGTGATGATGTTTGTACCTGAAACAACATATTCATGTTATGCGTCTGAAGCCTCCAGAAGCCCATCTTTCACAGACCCTGACTGACTCATCACATATTTCCTGCGCTGATTCATGTTTCTGTTAAATGCGTCTTCCACCGTCTGAAATGACTTATTCATAAAGGCCTCAATTATTTTTTCACTATCAATGAAGACAGCTGCGGCAAAAACGTCACGATTCTAGTCTGCTGCATTCAGTGCTCTTTTACACCATTAGATATAGGAGCAGAATTAGGCCATTTGGCCCATCATGTCTACTCTGCCATTCGATCATGGCTGATCTAATCTTTCCTATCAATCCCATTCTCCTGCCTTCTCCCCATGACCTTTGACACCCCTACTGATCAAGAACCTATCAATCCCAGGTTTAAAAATACCC
>CM075990.1:6884262-7013820 GCA_038087875.1 Malacoraja senta | reverse complement strand
TTAAATCCTGATCTCGAGTACTGTCTGTGTGGAGTTTGCATGTTCTCTCTGTGACTGAATGAGATTCCACCGGGCGCTACAGTTTCCTCCAACATCCGAGAGATGTGCAAGTTTGCTCATTTTTTGGCCTCTGTAAATTGCCCCTCGGTAGGGAGTGGGTGAGAAAGTGGGAACAGAGAAGTGGTGTGAAAGGATGATCGGTGTGGGCTCGGTGGGCCGTTGGGCCTGTTTTCATGCTGTACCTCTAAACGACACGAAACCCAAGTGCAGCACGGAATATTGCTTGCTTATTATCCCTCAATTTCTGCTATACAAACTTCAATCCTTCAATCACTCTGCTCCACCAACTTGTACTCATCCTATCATCTTCTGCTTTCACTTTGTCCAGCCCAAGACCGCGGGTTGTCCTCCACTCTTGCCGGGACGCATCAGTTAGACAAGTGGATTCAATCCTGGTGCTGATAGATGCAAAATGCTGGAGTAACTCAGCGGGATCTCTGGAGAGAAGCAATGGGTGCCATTTCGGGTCAAGACCCTTCTTCAGACTGTTTCGGGTCGAGACCCGAAATGTCACCCATTCAGTCTGAAGAAGGTGAAGAAATTCCTTCTCTCCAGGGATACGGAGTAACTCCAGCATTTTGTGTCTATCTTCGATTTAAACCAGCATCTACAGTTCCTTCCGACACAATCCTGCTGCTGTCTGTGCAGCGCTTACAATTTGCCTGGCGAATGTACGAGTTTTCTCCCTGGTAGGTTAGCAACCCACTGTAAATAATCCCTTGTTGTAGGCTAGTGGAAAAATTGTATCAAGGGAGAGTCGAAAGGCACGAGTGAGGAAGAACAAGTGGCAGGGGGTACGGGGAAGTAAGGTGAGGAGAAAATCCTGGTCAGATCAAATGGCAGCCTCCTGTCATGATGTATAAGGGTCTCGGCATCATGTTCGGTGGAGACATAATGGGCCGAAGGGCCTGTTCTATGTGCCACATATGATCTGCCTTTTCTCAGTTTTAAAACTCTGGAATTTGCATCTTTAAAAATCACATATTCAACTTTAGAAGAAATTAGTTAGTTGGCTCAATGTTTAAAGTTTGAGTCTCCAAAATGCAACCAGGTTGTCCTTCCCTCTGGTCAGAAGGTTGCTGAACATGTAAACCACTCATCAACACTGTAGTGTGGGTCAGGACGTGAGTCCTGATAATCTAAAGTGACACTGTAAGCGTCATTGTGTAGATGCTGGTTGAAACCGAAGATATACACAAAATGCTGGAGTAACTCAGCGGGACAGGCAGCATCTCTGGAGAGAAGGAGTGGGTGACGTTTTGGGTCGAGACCCTTCTTCAGAATTTATTATCACATGTACAGATGTTCACAAAGTGGATTTCTCATTGGCAGTGGCGCAGCGGTGGAGTTGCTGCCTTACAATGCCAGAGACCCGGGTTCGATCCTGGCTACAGTTGCCGTTTGTACGGAGTATGTACGTTCTCCCTGTGACCGCGTGGGTTTTCTCCAGGTGCTCGGTTTCCTCTCACACTCCAAAGACGTACAAGTTTGTAGGTTAATTGGCTTCTGTAAACTTCCCCTAGCATGTGGAATAGAACTAGTGTATGGGGATCGCTGGTCAGCATGGACTCGGTGGGCCGAAGTGCCTGTTTCCATGATGTATCTCTGAACTAGAGTCTGTGTGGTAAGTCAAAATATGAGTAAAAACCTCTGTCTTCTAACCATGGGCGTTGGTAAGCTTATGTTTTAATAATAGATAGCAATGTAATTAGATAAGAAATCACAGAGATATTTAGTGCCCAGAGGTGGTGACTATACTCTTAACAACCGGTTCAAATTCAATATTGATGTCAAAGCAAAGCCCATAGTCTTGGCAACAGGACAATAGATTGAAACTCTGCGCATGTATCTTCAATATTTTAATAATAAATTATGCCTGTTTCAAATAACTTTCTTCTTTTAAATTGCACTTTTCTGCACTTAGATGATTGGTGGCCTTGTGCGTTCAGGTGCTTAACCATAATTAAAATATTCATTGGTTGACTCCATCTTCTAGGCTCCGTAGTCGATCCAGGTATTTGAGCGGAACTGAAATGGGTGAGTGGCATTAGAAAAATTGTTCAGCATGGATGAGTTGGGGCTGAAGGGCCTGTTTCCGTGATGTGTGGCTCTATGTCCTAGTTGCAGGAGGATTATGCTGTTGGCTCCCACTTTGGCGATTGAAGGGCCTCTACTCGCTGGAGTTTAGAAGGATGAGGGGGAACCTCATTGAAAGTTACCGAATATGAAAGGCTTGGATAGAGTGGACAGGGAGAGGATGTTTCCACTAGTGGGAGAGACCAGAGGTCATAGAGGCCTCAGAATTAAAGGACAATCCTTTAGGAAGGAGATGAAGAGGAATCTCTTTAGTCAGAGGGTGGTGAATCTGTGGAATTCATCGCCACACAAGGCTGTGCAGGTCAAATCAATGGATATATTTAAGGCACAGATAGATAGATAGATTCTGTTTAGTACGGGTGTCAGGGGTTATGGGGAGAAGGCAGGAGAACGGGGTTAGGAGGGAGAGATACATCAGCCATGATTGAATGGTGGAGTAGACTTGATGGGCCGACTGGCCTAATTCTGCTCCTATCACTTATGAACTTATGAACCAGTGGCCATGCCAACTTAAGGTTCATGCCCTAAGTTTACAGACTCGGTAGTTGAATGAGCCGAGACCGATTGATCTGTTCGGCTGAGGGTTGAAACGTTCCTATATGGCTGAGGTTAAATGTCACTGAAGATCAAAGCAGAAGAGAGAACATGGTATTGACAGGTTTCTCAAGCGGTACGTGGGGCAGAGCGGCCCCTGTAGACGTTTCTTACTGTGGGGCATGTGTGAGTACATACAAACAAACGTCCTATGTATTGGAAAGAACTACAGATGCTAGTTTAAATCGAAGATAGACACAAAATGCTGGAATAACTCAGCGGGACAGGCAGCATCTCTGGAGAGAAGGAATGGGTGACGTTTCGGGTCGAGAAGAAAGTTCTGAAGAAGGGTCTCGACCCGTAAAGTCACCCCTTCCTTCCCTCCAGAAATGCTGCTCGTCCCGCTGAGTTACTCCAGCATTTTGTGTCTATTTGAGTACACTATGTTCCTGTTCATGTAGCATACCACTCTGACACACACACACACACACACACTGTGCTGGAAATGCACTCCAGGCAGCATGAAAGGTTCTGTTTGAAATGCCGGTTTGCCTTGATGTAAGTGTATCGGAGCACCGAGGTCAGGTGCTGGTAGTACGTTTTCTCATGTTGAACGGGGTTTGAATGATATCATCAGGAGCTCCATGGCACCCGTGAGTAGCCTTGCAATTAGAATCATTTCTTTTTTTAATTTTTTTAATTTTTTAAATTTTTATTTATTAGAAGTACATTACATTACAACCAATTACATTAGTACTCATCACGTATATCTTATTACAATTAATGTACTCCGTCATTTTTTACACTGATAAAAAGGAAAGGTTGAGATTAAGAAAAAAGAGAAATCATCTCTAAACGTTCTGTTGCAGTTCTTGAATGAATACAGCTTTGACTTTCCTCTCCTCCAGTGGAGTTTGTACAACTATGCGATTCCACTAGCACGACTGCCATTGAAGTGATCAGCACTTGGTGTTATCAGGTATGGAGATTAGAGTTATAGTCGCAAAGCACGGAAACAGGCCCTTCGGCCCAACTTGCTCATCTGTGTTTGCCCCACCTGCCCACGGTTAGCCAACATTTCTCTGCACCTTTCTATCCACGCACCGTCCAAATGTCTTGGTGTACCTGCCTCAATCACCTCATGGGCCTCAACCACCTCATCGGCCTCCTGCAAGTATTTAGCTGTAATGAGAGCTGGGAGATTACCCATGTGATGGTGAAACTGTGTTGGTTCCACAGGGGTTGCAAAGGAGCTTGCTACTAATTCCACACTGGAATGGATCAACTCCAAGCTCCATGAAAAGCCGGTGGAAACAAAGAACTGTGAGCTGCAGGTTCACAAAACAAAAGATGCAGAACGCTGGAGTAAAAGCCCCTGTCCCACGGTACGAGTTCATTCAAGAGCTCTCCCGAGTTAAAAAAAAAATCAAACTCGTGGTAAGCACGGAGAATGAACGTAGCGGGTACGTCGGAGCTCGGGGACGTCTCTTAGCGGCTCGTAACGCGAACGGCAGGTACTTGGGAAACTCGGGAAGACTCGGGAAGATTTTTCAACATGTTTCAACATTTTTCAACATGTTGAAAAATGTCCACGAGAGCCCCCAGTACCTGCGAGCGGCCATTACCATAAATCTCCGAGTTCTAATCAGGGCAAACTCAGGAGAACTCTTGAATTAACTCATACAGTGGGCCAGGGCTTTAACTCAGCAGGTCAGGCAGCATCCCTGGAGATTGTGGATAGGTGGTATTTCGGGTTGGGACCCTTCCCAACCCGAGACGTTACCTATCCATGTTCTCCCAGGATGCTGCCTGACCTGCTGAGTTACTCCAGCACTATAAGTCTTTATTTCCCCCCACAAAATCCCCACGAAGTTTGATTCTCACATGCCCCATGACATTTGGTGCAGGCCTTTAGGCAGGACTGATAGCCTCACGCGTGCAGGGGTCTGGTAGAGTAGTGGTTAAGTTACAGGACTAGCAGCCAGAGTTCTGGATCATTGATCCAGAGACAGGCATTCGAATCCCGATGTGGCAGCTCAGCATCCAAGTAATCAAATAAATCTGAACTGAGAATTAAATAACCCCCAGTTACCGTGATAATAAACAGCTGCATTGTCCTACAATTCCCAGGAGGGAATATGCTGTCCTTGCCTGGTCTGACCTATCTACTTGCGACTTCTTAACCACCAGCTATGACTGCTAATTGACTGTCCTTCGAGTCAGGATGAATAATAAATGGCGGCCGTCAATAGAAACTATCAACGTACTCTTCACCTATGACTGTCTTCTGCCTTCTCCCTCATGAAATCTTCACCCGAGTCCTGTGGAGTAGAGCTGGGTGCGTCCTTGCTCCAAGTAGGCGGCACAGTGGCGCAGCGGTAGAGTTGCTACCTTACAGCACTTGCAGCACCGGAGAACCGGGTTTGATCCCGACTATGGGTGCTGTCTGTAGGGAGTTTGTACGTTCTCCCTGTGACCCGCGTGGGTTTTCTCCGAGATCTTCGGTTTCCTCCCACACTCACAAAGACGTACAGGTATGTAGGTAAATTGGCTTGGTAAATGTAAAAAATGTGTCCCTAGTGTGTCAATATGCGGGGATCGCTGGTCGACGCGGACCCGGTGGGCCGAAGGGCCTGTTTCCACACTGTATCTCTAAACTAAACTAAGTACATGTGTTTTACATCCCCCAGCCCTGCCTGCCTGGGTTGAGACTCACCTTGCACTGATTCGAGCTGCATGCGGCGGGATTGTCTCCTGGCGGGCCGCGGCCATTTTCCAACAGTTGGCCCGGATCGCCCACAGCGGATCCGGGAATGCACCCGGAGAGGGAGGTCGGCGAGCCCACCCTTGCTCACCCCTGATGACCGGGAATCGGAGAAGAAAATGACGGTAGACAGCGGCGGATGTTGGGCAGAAGAGCCAGGGTGGGTCTAACCTTCTGCACCCTCAGGGGAACAATGGCTGACGAGGGCCATGGAAGGAGTGGGACGACGGTTCGCGGGATGACCGGAATGGAGGTGACGGCTGCAATGGGTCTTTGTGGCTAGCTGCAGCTGGGACTGTAAAATGCTGCCCCTTGCACATGGACTCAATGGGCTGTTCCATATATTCCGTACTAACCGGGGGATTGTGCTTATATATGGTGATAGTCTTGCTGATCTGTATGCAGAAAAGTATTTCACTGTACCTTGGTACATGTGATGATAAAGAAACCATTAATGGCTTCCCTGCATCATGTGCAGTGTCAGGATCTGAGGTGGTCTACATTCCTGCCCTTGTTTACCAGACCAGCTTTGTGTAGAGGTCACCAAGGTTTCCTCTTCAAAGGGCCAGTACAGGCAGATTGGGCAGAATGGCCTCTGCAATTACATTCTGTCATTTTCCAGATATGGAAAAAAAAATCATGTTTGTTCATTTGAATCAGGGCGGCACGGTGGCGCAGCGGTAAAGTTGCTGCCTTACAGCGCTTGAAGTGCCGGAGTCCCGGGTTCGATCCCAACTACGGGTGCTGTCTGTCCGGAGTTAGTACGTTCTCCCCGTGATCTGCGTGCGTTTTCTCCGAGATCTTTGGTTTCTTCCCACACTCCAAAGACGTACAGGGTTGTAGGTTAATTGGCTTGGTGTATGTGTAAATTATCCCTGGTTTGTGTAGGGTAGTGTTAATGTGTGTGGATCGCTGGTTGGTGCAGACCCGGTGGGCTGTTTCCGCGCTGTATCTCGATACTAAAATAAACTAAATTAATACAAAGTAACAGCAGAAAAAGGTGGAAAGGACAAATCATTCACCCATTCGTACAGATTGAGTAAAGGATTGAAAAGTTTTATTGAACCTTGTTAACTTTGCATTGACAAGTCAAGTGAGTGGTATTTAAGTATAAGCATTTATTGGGATTTAAAAGCGAAAGAGAGCTGTTTGTTTCAAACCCAGTTGTCCTAAATACAGAAGAAAGACACCAAAAGCTGGAGTGACTCAGCGGGTCAGGCTGCATCTCTGGAGAAAAGGAATAGGTGAGGTTTCGGGTCGAGATCCTTCTTCAGACTGGAGAGTCGGGAGAGGGAAACAAGAGATATAGACGGTGGTGTAGAGAGGTATAGAACAAATGAATGAAAGATAAGTCAAAAAGTAATGATGATAAAGAAAACACGTTATTGTTAGCTATTGGTTAGGTGAGAACGAGTTACAGACAATGAGACTCAACAAGACGACTTTGAAGCTGGTACGACTTGAGTTGGGGAGAGATGGAGAGAGAGGGAATGCAGGGGGTCCTTGAAGTTAGATAAATCAATATTCATACCACTGGGTTGTAAGTTGCCCGAGCGAAATATGAGATGCTGTAAAATACAGCGTTATTTACATCCGCCTCAACCATTTGTGACGAGTCCATCTGCAAGGATGTGTACAAAGCCAGAGGTCTCTGTATTCATACGTGGAAAGTCATCACAGGGCAGATGAACGATGGCAAATACCACAAGGCAGAGCTTGTCCTCGGCAGCATTCATGAGATGCTTTCCGAGTCCCCGTTGCCTGGTTATTGAGCTAACCCGTAATTCATTGCTATAAACTTCAACTGTGCGCTGAAATTTCGAGTAAATACTCTTTGTCCTTGGGCTTGCCATCAAAGCCTTTGCTTGTGTGTGAACTGCAGGGAGCTGGAAAGGGAAGAGAGAATGCGCTGTTAAAATTCCAGAACTGTCAAGCAGGAGCACGTTACATAAACGGATGATAGGCCTGATGGGTTGAATTGTCCCTTGCTGCTAAACAATTTCCCAACGCAGACATTGAAGTAAGCTGCTCTTGTAAAATACAAATGGCAGCAGCACCAAGTCCCATCAGTAGTGAGCAGCACTGGTTAGATAATGGAGACCAAGGCACAAGGAGAGCAGCCCCATTCTTTGGATCATGCCATGGGGTCTTCACACAGGGGGCGGAAATCCTGGGGGGGACAGGGGGGAACCCCCCCCCCTGCTTTGATAGGTGGGGGACGATGCCTCCCATGTTTTGTAATCCGGACTTTATCAGACGCTTTCTATGGGCAGAATCGGCCCATTTGCGGGGCCTTTCAGCGCCCGGCGCGGCTTAAAATCAAACTGCTGCATCGATGCCATCGAGGCTCCCGATGTTGAAGCCCCCGCCGGTCGATGAAAGACCCCGTGAACGGGCCGATTCAAGCCCCATGATTCGGGGCGGACGAAGCTGCTGTTGCTGGGAGTTCGGAGTCGATCACCAAACAGGTCAGCTCCCGATGTTACCGTCCGCAGGGCCCACGGCCGAAGCCTCGCGTGTGTGCGCATGCGTGCGGGTGGCCGCCAAGAAATTGTGTCCCCCGCATGTTTTCTTAGCACTTTCTGTGCCTGTTCAACAAGTTCTAGTAGCAGAATTAGGCCGTTCGGCCCATCAAGTCTACTCCACCATTCATCTTGGCTGATCTATCTTTCTCACTCAACCCCTTCTCCTGCCATCGCCCCCCCCCCCCCCATTACCCCTGACACCCTTGCTATTCAAGAATCTGTCAATCTCCGCCTTAAAAATATCCATTGACGGCCTCCACAGTCATCTTTGGCAAAGAATTCCACATATTCACTGCCTTCTGACTAAAGAAATTCCCCCTCATCTTTCTAAAGGTATGTCCTTTTAATTTAAATCTATGGCCTCTGGTCCTAGACTCTCCCACTAGTGGAAACATCCTCTCAGCATTATCTTTTTCACTATTCCATATGTTTCAATGAGATCCCCCCTCATCTTTTAGTTTCGTGTAGAGAAACAGCACGGAAACAGTCCCTTCGGCCCACTGAGACAATCGATCTCCCGCTCACACCAGTTATGTCATCTCATTTTCTCATCCACTCCCTGCATATTATGGCCATTGGTAAAAGCCAGTTAACCTACAAACCCGCACATCTTTGTGAAGCAGGAGGAAAAGCAGAGCTCCCAGTGGAAACCCATATGGTCACGAGGAGAACGGGCAGACTCCATGTAGACAGCACCCGAGGTCAGGATCGAACCAGGGTTTCTGGACTCTGAGATGGAAGCTCTCCCAGCTGTGCCACTGTGACACCCTATATATACCAACCTGGGGAAGAAGGACGAAGACTACATCATCTCTGACAGTGTGTCAGTGAAAGTTGGGCCTTGTGGTTTTGTTTTTAGAGTAGGTACTCACCACAGTCCTCAGGATCAAAATGAGGGAGTGCCATGGGTGAGGCGAGGATTTTATTCTTTATTCTTTGGGTCACAGGAGGTTGAAGGTTGATCTAGAGATGTATAAAATCATAAGGGGGATGTTTTGGGTGAATTCATAGAGACCTTTACCCAGAGTAGAGGCATCAAGAACCAGAGGACATCGATGTAAGATGAGAGGGAAAAAAATAGTAGGAATATGAAGGCAACTTTTTCATACAGAGGGTGATGGGTATATGAAACAAGCTGCCATGGGAGGTAGTTTGGCGCAAAGGGCTAAGTGTTCGGCTGGCAACCGGAAGGTAGCTGGTTCAAATCCCGCTTGGAGTGCATACTGTCGTTGTGTCCTTGGGCAAGACACTTCACCCACCTTTGCCTGCGTGTGAATGTGTGTGAATGTGTGTGAGTGATTGGTGGTGGTCGGAGGGGCCATAGGCGCAGATTAGCAGCCACGCTTCCGTCAGTCTGCCCCAGGGGCAGCTGTGGCTACAGAAGTAGCTCACCACCACCGAGTGTGACTGAGGAGTGAATGAATAATGCGATGTAAAGCGCCTTGAGTATTAGAAAGGCGCTATATAAATCCCATCCATTATTATTGTAGTTGAAGTAGGTACTATAACAGCATTTCAGGGCAGGTGAGACTAGCTGGATGGGGCAAGTTGGGCTGAAGGGCCTGTTTCCTTGCTGTATGACTCTGACTATGATTCTATCCAGCACTGACTCCAGGAATTACCTCTGGATTTTATTTTATCATCTTATCCCAAATGTAAAATGGGGATGGAGGAGTCTGATGGAAGACTGAGGTAAATACATGGAGATAATGTCCCCATTGGTCCCCAAGTGAAAGAAAGCCTCTTGTGTGAAAGTCTATATAGCCTAAGCAAAATTCAAGGCATCTATTTCAGTGATGGTTTAGCCTCTGGGGAACTTTTTCAAATTAGTACATCTTGAGGCAGGACAACTGTGGAAGATTTCTTGAAATTAATTTCCATGCACAAGATGTCCAATTACTTTTTTAATGAAACATGAATAAGCTTCCCCTTCTCCATAATTAATGACTTCCTGAAGAAGGTGTGTT
Source organism: Malacoraja senta (assembly GCA_038087875.1). Taxonomy (NCBI): domain Eukaryota; kingdom Metazoa; phylum Chordata; class Chondrichthyes; order Rajiformes; family Rajidae; genus Malacoraja; species Malacoraja senta. The sequence goes on along the minus strand of CM075990.1, from coordinate 7,003,873 downwards.
CTCATGATTCCAATCCAGCCTTTCTCAGCAGCTAATGTTCTGTCTGTGTTTTGCTAAGAAGCTAATGCAAGAAATCAGACTGGAAATGGTTGAAATGCCCTTTAAATTTCACTGTGTCTTTTTAGTGACATTTATGGCTGGCACATAATTGGTATATCTGAGTACCTCACGGTTGGTATAGTTAGTATTCCTTTATCTCAAAGTTGGAGAGACTGAGATTCTATCCAAACCTCTGGTCCTGTCTGTGTGGAGTTTGCACGTTCTCCTCGTGACCGTGTAGGTTTCCTCCGGGTGCTCCGGTTTCCTCCTACATCTCTTCATAGTTTGGGTAAATGGCTGCGGTAAATGCTCCGTAAATATGTATGTGAGCAGGAGAAACTAGCAGGGTGGATGGGAATGTGGAGAGATTAACGGCACAGCGGTAGAGTTGCTGCCTCACAGCGCCAGAGACCTGGGTTCCATCCTGACTGCGGGTGCTGCCTGTACGGAGTTTGTACCGTTCTCCCCGTGATCTGCGTGGGTTTTCTCCGGGTTCTCCCGTTTCCTTCCACACTCCAAAGACGTACAGGTTTGTAAGTTAATTGGTTTGGTATAGTTGTAAATTGTCCCTAATGTATGTAGGATAGTGTTAGTGTGTGGGGATCATTGGTCGACATGGACTAGGTGGCCGAAGGGCCTGTGTATCTAAAAATAACAGGGGATTGGTGTGAATGGTCGGATGTGGGTCAGCATGGTCTCATTGGGCCAAAGGGCCAGCTATGGGCTGTATCATCCTCTTTAGGATAGGTTCAGTCAAAATCCAAATGGAACGACCTGTGTTATAGGTATGACACACTCTAACTTGCTATAATGGCAGGCAGGAAGCTAACAAGCATATGAACCAGCAGGTATAGTTGGCCATTCCAGCCATTCAGCTTACTCCACCATTAAATACGATCACGACTAATCTAATTGTAACCTCGATTCCATATTGCTGCCTACCTCTGGTGACTGTCCATCCTCTTCCTAATTAAGAATCCATCCATCTCTGTCTTAAAAATATTCAAGCAATCTGCATGAATTGCCCTTTAAGGGAAAGATTTCCAAAGACTCAAAAATGGAATCGAGGGATGTGAGGAGAAAGCAGGAATGGGGTACTGATTTTGGATGATCAGCCATGACCTTATTGAATGGCTGTGCTGGCTTGAAGGGCCGAATGGCCTACTCCTGCACCTATTTTCTATGTTTCTATGTTTCATGTCCTTCAGAGAAACAAAAGTATTGGTGCTTGGTTGCCTTAAATGGGTGACCAGTTATTTTTAAAGAGGCCCCAAGTTCTAGGTTCTTTCTCAAGAGGAGGTATCCTCCTCACATCCACTCCATTGAGACCCCTCAGTTGTCTCTCCTTCCTCTTATTAAACTCCAGTTCAGGTAACCTTTCCTCATAAGCCAACCTTCCCCCCTCACCCCCACCAGCTGGCTGGAGAGGTGCAGCTAATGAAGCTGCTGCCTCACAGCTGCAGCAACTGGGTGCTATCTTTGTGGAGTTTGCACGCTCTCCCTGTGACTCCACTGGTTCACTCTGGGTGCTCCAGTTTCCTCCCACATCCTCAATTTGTTGTTTCAGAAAGAACTACAGATGCTGGAAAAATCAAATGTCGACAGAAAATGCTGGAAAAACTCACTGGGTGAGGCAGCATCTATGGAGAGAAGGAATTTGCAATGGAAATGTTGCCAATTCCTTCTCTCTATAGATGCTGCCTCACCCGCTGAGTTTCTCCAGCATTTTTTGTCTACCCTCAATTCGTTGTTGACAGGTTAATTGATCACTGTAAATCCCCCCTGTGAATGTGGAGAGAATAAAACGATGGATGGTAAGATGGTTGGAACAGTGGAGGCTGTGTGATCTTTGTGGATTTGGTGAGTGTAAAGAGCCTGTCCCACTTGGCCGTCATTTGCGCCTCATTTATGCATCATATGTAAAATAGGTCAACGCGTCGTGATGCACGACGTCGCGCGCAAATCACGAGTCTGGTGCGTGTGACGTCATTAGAATACCCTGCGGCGCGTGGCAGGACGTTGACGCAAGGATGTTGACGCACGGTGACGTAACCATGCGTTACCACGCGATTCACGTGAGACGTCGGGACGCCAGCGTACGACGCCAATGCGTCAGCGTGCGTACCCAAAGCATCAGCGTGCATACGCGATACGTCACGCAGGTGGTGCGCAAGGAATTCATTCCTGTACTAAATCCTGGAGCGCCGCACGATACCGCACGCCACAGCATACGATTCCACGCCTCACCATGCGCACCCCAGGTGTCACAATGCGTCGACCTAATTTACATATAACGCGTAAATGAGGCGCAAATGACGGCCAAGTGGGACAGGCCCTTAAGGGTCTGTTTCTGTGCTGCATCTCTCTGGACTCTATGGCCAGATGCCCCTTTGGCCATACCGAGTGACACAAACTGAGATAGAAATCAACTGTGACTTACCTTATGGTCATTAACTGCAGTGGCTGGGTCCAGTCTCGGATCAGAGCCATGTTCCTGAAGCTCGGGTCTTCTGCTGGAGCTTCAGTGCTGAGCCCTGCCTAATTGATTAATGCACAAATTTTAATTCAGACAGATGTAAAATCGAACCTTCACCGCATGCTGTTAAGCGGCCGGCCACCAGCTGTCTCACAAACTGTTTCCTATATGACTGGACTAAAATGAATAGATTTACGCAAAAATGACAAAAAATAACTTCTACACAGATGTTTCTGTTTGGTACAAAAGTTCTGGAGCCAAAACAGGTAGATGGAATCAGAATATCAGCGCAAGACTCATTCACGTAGCGGTAGAGTTGCTGCCTTACAGCGTTAGTGACCCGGGTTCAATCCTGACTACGGGTGCTGTCTGTACGTTCTCCCTGTGAACTGCGTGGGTTTTCTCCGGGATTTCCAGTTTCCTCCCACACTCCAAAGACGTACAGGTTTGTAGGTTAATTGGCTTGGTTTAATTGTAAATTGTCTCTCGTGTGCAGGATAGCATTGGTGTGCGGGGATTGCTAGTCGGCGTGGACTTGGTGGGCCAAATGGCCTGTTTCCGTGCTGTATCTCTAAAACTAAAAAACGAAAAAACTGTGGATGGCTCGATTGTAATAATCATGTTATTGCCTTTCCACTGACTAGTTAGCACGCAACAAAAGCTTTTCGCTGTTCCTCGGTACATGTGACAATAAGCTAACCAACTAACTATCTAATTAACTGGACATAAAAATAGAAGGAGGCCATTCAGCCCTTTGTAACTCCTCATCTATCAGCCAGCTCTTGGTGACCTTTAACCTCAGCGCTGCTCACTTGCACTAACTCCATATACCTTCATTTACCCAACATCTGAATAGCTCTTGGCTCTTGCTTTGATCAACTGTGATCCATCTCTATGATAGAAGAGGTTCAAGCGACTGAATGGCTTCCTCTCTATACTTTATACCAAATCATCTTCTCGAAAATGGGAACCATTAGGGACTACAACGTTCCAAATGTGTAATGACATGGTCCATCACGGGCGATAGACACAAAAAGCTGGAGTAACTCAGTGGGTCAGACAGCATCTTAGTCTGAGGAAAAGGAAGAGGTGACATTTCAGGTCGAGACGCTTCTCCATGGTTCAGCACGGTACTGACCTCCTACCATCGAAGGGGTCCATACGAGGTGTTTTCTCAAAAAGGCAGCCAACTTTTTCAAGGACCAACACCACCCTGGCTACGCTCTCATCTGCCTCCTGCCATCGGGAAGAAGGTATTGGATCACAGAACTGAAAGCTCCATGTTCAGGAACAGCTTCTTCCCAACAACCATCAGGCTATTGAACGCTGCAAACTCCAACTAAACTCCGAACTTCAAACTGACTAGCTAACGGAATCACGGAATATGGGGAGAAAGCAGGAATTCTGGATGATCAGCCGTGATCATATTGAATGGCGGTGCTGGCTCGAAGGGCCGAATGGCCTACCCCTGCTCCTATTACACTAGCAACCTTGAGGCTTTGTTTGGTTCTTTTTTTTAAATTGGGTTTTTATTTAATTTATTTATTTAGTTATTTAGTTTAGCGATACAGTGTGGAAACAGGCCCCTCAGCCCAGCAAGTCCGCGCCGACTAGCGATCCCCGCACACCAACACTATCCTACTCACACCAGGGACCATTTACAATTTTACCGTAACCAACTAACCTATTGAACTTTCTTTTTGTTTGTCTGTTATATTATCTATTGAGTACTCTCTTTACAAACCTGTTACGCTGAGAATTTAATTGTTCTGTTTTGGGACATATGATGATAAAACAACCCCTGACTCTAGACTTGGGGAGGGAACAAACCCTAAGACTAATGGATGGACCATTGCAAAGCATTCTCTGTGCTTGGCATTGTATTGAGGTGGGCATTGTATGCAAGCTGTGGTGATGATCATATCCAGGGGTTCACTTGTTTGAAGTCTTGGTGTTTGTGTGCTTTCTAACTCTCACTAATTTGCAGGTCTAAATAATTCATGGCCCTGTGCTGATGTAACATCTGAGAGTGATGTTTCTGTCTGCATACATGCATCCTGTGCAAGTGAAAGTCGGTCTGAGTGATGGCATTACCAGCAATGTACCGACAGGGGAATGTGAACTGCTTGCAAACGGTCGGCTTAAGGCTTAGTTTGTCTGAAAGGTGAACTCTGCTGCTCGGCGGCTATTCTTTCTCGCGGCCGAGGGGCCAGGTGGGCCGTCGAGGAGTGAGGTGGGCGGTCGAGGAATGTGGGCCGTGGGAGAGCGAGGTGGGCCATCAGAAGCTCCAGGGGAGTGCCGCGGAACCGTCCAAGAGGGGACGCGGAGGCGGGCAGCCAAGGAAGGGCCCACGGTGGGTGCTGGAGGTCGGTCGAGGATGCAAGCCGAGAAGAAAGAGGGGCCCGGCATTGAGGGGCCGCCGAGAACAAAGGGGGGACCCAGCATTGGGGACAATAATATAACTTTGCCGGTGCCCTATACATGGCAACTCTTTGCATATTTTATGCAAAAGAAAGAATTTCACTTTCAGATTCAGATTCAGATTGAGATTCAAACTTTATTGTCATTGTGCAGTGTACAAGTACAGAGACAACGAAATGCAGTAACGACATGTCACACGTGATAATAAAGTATCAATCAATCGATCGATCGATAGATCGGTCAATCTGTCAATCAACGTGGTGAAATGACTTTGCCAGGCAGGTGAATTAGTGGCCAGTCGACACTGATTTAAGAAAACTGGTAAAGTAACTCAAGTGGGCAATGAAAAGATATCTCTCCCCATGCAGCAAGCTGTAATAATCTGTGACACATTGATTGAAAGCAGAATTAGCGCGAACTTTAACAGAAAATGAACAGAATTGCAGGATAGTGAGAAATAGTGGAGTTGGTGTGCGAATCAATGAATAGATGATCTGAAATGATATATTGGGCTGAAAGGTCTCTGTCCTGAGATTCTGCGATGTTGTTTTTACGATGTTGCCAACAATTCTGATTCATATCCACGCTTCTTCCATTTCAGGGTTGCTCAGGTCAGAGATGAATAATTCTTACGTGACTCTGACGGAAGTTCTGGAGGCCAAGGGAAGCCCTGTTGAAGATGATGACATCTGGGCTTTGTTACTGCAAGCCTCAGAGGTCCTGCAGGAGAATTGTGTGGAAGGTAATTTATTTTCAAGTTATTTACTGGCTCGATGCATGTCAGTATTTACATTGTGTCTTCAGTGTGAGAAATCTCCCAAGGGTTTCATGGATGTGAAAGAAAATAATAACATTTGTTCAGCTTCTCATATTTCCTGGGCCATTTGGCCCATCAAGTCCATGCTGGCAATCCTACTTCCCTGCTTATTTTCCAGTTACCTATTCGCTCCATAAGCTCTAACATCCGCACTTCTCTAACTACCGACCTACACTAGGGACAATTTACTGTGACCATTCATATATCGACCAGCATGTCTTGGGATATGGGAGGAAACCGGAGCACCCGGAGGAAATCCATGCAGTATATGCAGCCATGATCATATTGAATGGCGGTGCAGGCTCAAAGGGCCGAATGGCCTACTCCTGCACCTATTTTCTATGTTTCTATGTTTCTATATATATGTATGTTTATGTGTAGGAAAGAACTGCAGATGCTGGTTTAAATCGAAGCTAGACGCAAAAAGCTGGAGTAACTCAGCGGGACAGGCAGCATCTCTGGAGAGAAGAAATCGGTGAAGTTTCGGGTCGAGACCCTTCTTCAGACTCAATTCAGATTGTATGTTTATGTGCATGTGTATAGGTATAAATGCACACATTGAACCTTTTTCCTCATTTATTATATTTACAGTGTACTATGTTTACATGTTCTGTTGTGCTGCTGCAAGTAAGGATTTAATTGTGTAGGAAGGAACTGCAGATGCTGGTTTAAACTGAAGATAGACACTGATTGAGGATGATCAGCCATGATCACATTGAATGGCGGTGCTGGCTCGAAGGGCCAAATGACCTACTCCTGCACCTATTTTCTATTGTCTATTGTCTAAAAAGCTGGAGTAACTCATCGGGTCAGATTTCCCTTTCTCCAGAGATACTGTCTGACCCGCTGAGTTACTCCAGCTTTTTGTGTCTATCTAAGCACTTTGTTGTTGTCGGGGGCATGGGGCAATAAAACACTCTTGACTTGACTCTTGACACGCAGAGACGCGCTCCCCTCTCTGCCCAGAGGCAAGCACGCACAGACGCACACGCGAGCGCACAGATATCTCCACACGCGCAAACACAGAGATGCACGCACACTCAGGCAAACACAGAGATGTGCATGCACAGAGGTACGCGCGTGCACGCATACGCACAGAGGTACACGCGTGCTCGCACATGCACAGAGGCACACGAGTGCTCGCACACGCACAGAGGTACACGCGTGCTCGCACATGCACAGAGGCACACGCGTGCTCGCACACGCACAGAGGTACGCGCGTGCTCGCACACGCACAGAGGTACACACGTGCTCGCACACGCACAGAGGTACACACATGCTCGCACACGCACAGAGGTACACGCGTGCTCGCACACGCACAGAGGCACCTGCGTGCTCGCACATGCACAGAAACACGCGCAGAGTTGTGCGTGCACAATCGAATGGTAGAGATTTGTAGATGGCCCAAGTCAGTTGTGAAGCTCTCAGTTCTACATCATATTGTCACGGGAGCAATTGAGGGTTACTTGTAGGGTGAATGGTGTTGATGATGAGCAATGAACCAGCTTCATACAAGCCTGACAGTTTGAGCAGATGCCTTCAGATGCATTGCCATCACCAGGTAAATACTCCGTGGTTGCCTGCTTGATTGCCAAGCATAGAAAAGTGTAGATTTAATGTAAATGCCAGCTGACTCTTGCTCACCTTATCATCCGCGGCTTGATGCTATTGATTGGTTCCTGCATCACACATCACTCCATCAAAATGTGTTTTGATAAGCTGCTAATTAACACAGTGGGCATATTACAGCCGAGAACAGCTTCACGGACAACCCTTCACAGCTTTGTAAATGAATGTGCTTAATCCCCTTGGGCCTTTGACCCTGTATTAACGGATAGCTAAATGTTGGCTAACAGCATTAACTAACAGCACGGTGGCGCAGCAGTAGAGCTACAGTGCCAGAGACCCGGGTTCGATCCTGACTACGGGTGCTGTCTGTATGGAGTTTGTACGTTCTCACCGTGACCTGCGTGGGTTTTCTCCGAGATCTTCGGTTTCCTCCCACACTCCAAAGACGTACAGGTTTGTTGGTTAATTGGCTTGGTGTAAATGTAAAATTGTCCCTAGTGTGTGTAGGGTAGTGTTAATGTGCGGGGATCGCTGGTGGGTGTGAGCTCAGTGGGCCGAAGGGCCTGTTTCCACGCGGTAACTTCGTGGAAAATGGAGCAGACGGTAACTTGGTTTCTGAATTCCCTTCACTGTCGGTTCCGACGAAGATCTCCTGGCCTGAAGCATTACTGTTTCTCCTTCCACAGAGGCTGGCTGACCTGCTGAGTGTTTTCCACTTTGATTTTAGATTTCCAACATCTGCAATTTTAGAAAATATCTTCCCTTCGTTGTCTCCGAGTCCAGAATGACTTGGCCCTAAGTGGGTTGGGGGATTGAACATACGACCTGCAGAGTAAGCGGGACAAATCTGCGAGGAGAGAACAGAATGGATTAGTGTCAAACTAATGTAAATGGTGGTTGACGGTTGGTTCCTGGAACAGCGCGTTCCAGGCACCCACCACTCTGCCCCTTACATCTTCAAACTTTTTCTCTCTGCTAAAAGGTGTAGGTAAGAATGGGTCGACTGGGCTTATATTTACTGGAATTTAGAAGGATGAGAGGGTATCTGATAGAAACATAACATTCTTAAGGGATTGGACAGGCTAGATGCAGGAACAATGTTCCCGATGTTGGGGGGAGTCCAGAACTAGGGCTCACATTTTAAGAATAAGTGGTAGGCCGTGTCGGACTGAGGTGAGGAAAAACGTTTTCACCCAGAGAGTTGTGAATCTGTGGAATTCTCTGCCACAGAAGGCAGTGGAGGGAAATTCACTGGATGTATTCAAGACAGAGTTAGATATAGCTCCTTGGGCTAATGGAATGAAGGGATATGGGGAGAAAGCAGGAATGGGGTACTGATTTTGGATGATCAGCTATGATCATATTGAATGGTGATGTTGGCTTGAAGGGCCGAATGGCCTACTCCTGCACCTATTTTCTATGTTTCTATGTAAAAAGCCTGGGTTTGCCTCCCTTCTGGACCCTGGTGCTTGTCGGGATTTTCATTTGCAGTAACGTGCAACGATATTAATCATAGTAATATTTGCAGCTGGCCTCTCGTCACCATTTGGGGACAGTGTGTAGAGGGGGGGGGGGGGTGCTATCATTAAGAATGTATGCTGGCTGCATTTGCCTGCTGCACAATGCAGAATCAAATGGTGCCTTGGCAACTGTTCACAGATCTCCGAACATTATTTAATTCACAGTTGACAGATTGGAATTGGCAATGAATCAGATCCGCCAGTTATGCTTGGAACTGGTCCCAATTATAAAAATGGAATAGAGAATGGCACTGGAGAAAGAACAAAAAAATAAGATTTATAAGTATGATATTAGAATACCCCAGTTGAAAGCAAGCATACTAGTGTAGCAGGTAATACGATACGATGCGATACGATCGAACTTTATTCATCCCCGCAGGGAAATTGGTAATGTGGAAGGCTTATGGCAAGACCCTTGCTTCAATGGGATTGGAGTATGAAAGAAAGATTAGGTGTAAAAAAAAGAAAAAGTAGAAGGCAATAGTGAAACAACCTCTACTATGAGCGGTCCCTGCTGAAAGAAAGATTTATTTCATTGGAGTAGCAATGTTACAAAATTTTGAGATTTTAAAAATCAAGTCTGTAATTTATCCCATCAGATAAAGCATAAAAAGAAGTTTAATTTGACACATAATTCACTTTCATATCTTCAGTATTAAAAAAGTTATGGCCATTTTCATACTCGGAAATTAGCATCTTGTTCCCTATTGCTTTTCCATTGACTTAACACAAAAGCTGTGATCGAGGACAGTCAAAAGCCCGTAACTTTCTTAAAAATTAAGAGAACTGAAAGAAATTTTCAGTTATTATAGATTGAAGCATTCTGAAACAAATATGAAACAATCTTACTTAGATGACATGAAATTAAAGCATATAATTAGTTAGTTACCTAATTGTAGCTAATTACAAAATTCAATTACTAGATCTAAACCTATCAATTTCTTAAGAATAGATTAACATTTTTAAATAGCCTAAGTGTCCAAATAACATTCACACAAGAATTCACAATATAACATAATTTTTTTATCTCATTGTCATGGATTTACAGGCCAAATGGAAGAAATTGAATGTTTAATACCTGTAAATTAATGGGAATTTATATCATCTTGCGTATGGGGATTTCTGGAACGCGATCATTTGGAACGTTCATTTGCGGTGAATTTAACCCCGTATTGGCATAAAAATTATTGCCGTTAGTTCGGGGAAAAAATCACCGTGTCGCATGTAAAAATGTGAATTAAAGGCCTCTTAAGAAGAACGTTTATACATAAAAATAAACCACTTTCGTTTACCTTTCCCGTGTGTGAAATCCGTCCCCGTTGTGGGCGTTGACAGGTTCAGAAGATGATTTAAAAATGAATCCAACGCTGAACTTGTCGGGAGATTTTTAAAACAAAATACTCAAAACGCCCCTCGGAACGATTCTTCCGCAAAAGCTTGTACTCCAACAAAATATAATTCAGGACAAGGGAGGAGAAACCCGCGTTTTAACCCTGCCCCCCCTTAAAGGCACCAAAATCGCGCACAAGGCCAGTGACAGAATTACAGCGCCGCTGAAGGCAAGTATTGTAACATACCTAATTGGAGGGGGTTCATTAGGCGGCATGGTAGCGCAGCGGTAAAGTTGCTGCCTTCAGCGCCAGAGACCTATGTTCCATGCTGACTACAGGTGCTGTCTGTACGGAGTTGGTACGTTCTCCCCGTGACATGCGTGGGTTTTCTCCGAGATCTCTGGTTTCCTGCCACACTCCAAAGACGTACAGGTTTGTAGGTTAATTGGCTTGGTATGAATGTAAAACTGCCCCTAGTGTGTGTAGGGTAGTGTTAGTATGCGGGGATCGCTGGTCGGTGCGGACTCGTTGGGCCGAAGGGTATCTCTAAAACTAATCTAAAATCTCCATTCTAAAGGTACGTTCTTTTATTCTAAGACTTGCGAGCACAACATAAGTGAGTGCACTGAAGGTGTACTGCTGTGTTAGAGTTGTCAGATGAGACATTGAACCAAAGCCCTGACCGGCCCCTAGGATAGAAACGTATACAAATTCTTAAAGAATTGGACAGGCTAGACGCAGGAAAAAAAGTACCCGATGTTGGGGGAGTCCAGAACCAGGGGTCACAGTTTAAGAATAAGGGGTAAGCCAATTAGGACTGAGATGAGGATTTTTTTTTCAACCAGAGAGTTGTGAATCTGTGGAATTCTCTGGCACAGAAGGCAGTGGAGGCCAATTCACTGGATGTTTTCAAGAGAGGGTTAGATTTAGCTCTTAGGGTTAATGGAATCAAGGGACATGAGGGAAAAAGCAGGAACGGGGTACTGATTTTAGATGATCGGCCATGAACATATTGAATGGCGGTGCTGGCTCGAAGGGTCGAATGGCCTACTCCTGCATCTGTTTTCTATGTTTCTATGTAAAAGATTGAATAGCAGTGGCCAAAGCGGAGCAAGAGGATTCCTCTTGGTGTTTAGCTCCTCAATAGACTGAGAGTTTAAATTCTGTTGCTGAGGTTGGATGCACTTTCCCTCATTGCACATTGGCTTCAAAAGAATTTTGTTCAGTGTAATCTATTTTAGAAAGTGCTGTGATTAGTGCACTCAAAAAACAAAGATTGTTTATTCTTTAAAAGAAAAACTTCAATCTGTGGCTGTTGGACATGTGAAACAAAACAGAAGGTGCCTCAAATACCCATGAAAAATGGAGGAAAAGAGCCAATTCAATTAATAACCTTTCATCTTTATCCTTATCTTTGACCCAAGGAAGGATCGTTGTATCAGAATCTGGGCTGGCACCCAAACTAATTATTTTCTACTATGGGCAATTGCCACATTGATACGGCCAATCTTACTGCAACGATCTAACTCGACTTTAACACTAAACCCTTGTTATGAATGACCATGGGGGAGGGGGGGGGGGTGTTGTCTGTTATTGCTGCATGTCTGTTATAACCGTGTAAGAGATTATCATTGCATAAGTAGTTGAAACAAACAACTGCAGTTTAGTTTAGTTACACAGCACAGAAACAGGTCCTTTGGCCCACCGAGTTCGCACTGACCAGCGATCCCCGCAGATTAACACTAGCCTACACACACTAGGGACAAGTTACACTTATACCAAGCCAATTATTCTACAAACCTGTACATCTTTGGAGTGTGGGAGGAAACCGAAGACCTCGGAGAAAACCTACGTGGTCACGGGGAGAACGTACAAGCTCTGTACAGACAGCACCTGTAGTCAGGATTGAACCCGCTTCACTGGCGCTGCAAGCGCTGTAAAAGCCCTGTCCCACGGTACGAGTTCATTCCAAGAGCTCTCCCGAGTTTGCCCTGATTCGAAGTCGGAGATTTACGGTAATGGCCACTCGTCGGTACTCGGGGCTCTCGTGGACATTTTTCATCATGTTGAAAAATCTTCACGAGTCTTCCCATGCTTACCTGCCGTTAGCGAGTCTTCCCGAGTACCTGCCGTTAGCGCTAAGAGACGTCCCAGAGCTCCGAGGTACCCGCTACGTTCATTCTCCGTGCTTACCACGAGTTTGATTTTTTTTAAACTCGGGAGAGCTCTTGGAATGAACTCGTACAGTGGGGCAGGGCTATCAGGCAGCAACTATACCGCTGTGCAACCGAGCAGTTTCTGGTTTAATACACAAAGGGACCCAAAGTGCTGGAGTAACTCGGCAGGTCGGGCAGCATCTCTAGAGAACATGGATAGGTGACATTCTGGGTCGAGACCCTTCTTCAGGCTCTCGGTCTGGAACTGGGCCTGGAATCCGGGTGAGTTGACGGCCCCGCTCTGCCTGCGGCCGGGGGAGAGGCGAGGATCGGCGGAGTCGATGGTCGCGGCCCGCGGGCGGCCGGAGATCAGGTAAGGGCAGGTGACGACGGCGGTGGAAGACTTGGCCTGGAGTAGCTGAGGAAGCTGTGTGGGCCAGCAAGGGTCCAGCCTGCAAGTGGTCAGCATGGCGGTACGAACAGGGAGTGCCATGGGCAGTCGGGTGACGTGAGAGCCGGGGATGGTGTCTGCCATCGGTACGTCCATCCGCTGTAACCAAAATCCGTTATAAAGCGGTCCGTTACAACAAGGGTTTACTTTATCTATATATGGAACCATCTAGTTCATCGATTGGGTGCGTCAGTGCCATGCTTCATGGGGAATTTACCCAAAATGGCATTATAGTCCAAAAGCCAAATCAATCCTCCGGCGCACAGGATTGTTGAATGAACGCTCTTTCGTCTTGTGTTATAATGGATCGATACGCCAGTTAAATAGCGGAATAGAAATTTACAGCACTGAATGAGACCATTTGGCACATTGGATCAGTGAAATATTACATCTACAGCAACTGTAGAGTTTAGTTTAGTTTATTGTCACATGTACCGAGGTACAGGGAAAAGCTTTTGTTGCGTGCTATCCAGTCAGTAGAAAGACAATACATGATTAACAATCCAGTCATTTACAGTGTTTAGAGATACAACGTGGAAACAGGCCCTTCGGCCCACCGAGTCTGCTCCGACCAGTGATCACTAGCACTGTCCGACAAACTCGGGACAAACCCCAATCTTTACCGAACCCAATTAACCTACAATCCTGGACGGCTTTGGAGTGTGGGAGGAAACCGAAGATCTCGGAGAAAACCCATGCGGCCACGGGGAGAACGTGAAAACTCCGTACAGACGGCACTCTTAGTCAGGATCGAACCCGGGTCTCTGGCGCTGTGGGGCTGCAACTCTACCGCTGTGCCACCGTGCCGCCCCACACTCCTACACTCTGCACTCGTACACTCGACATTCTTACACTCATCCCACAAAGATACACCAGAATAGAAACAGGTCAGGCATACACTTGGTATATTAATCTCTGTCCAATAAGCAGGGTCAAGCATTCTTGGCAGGTTTTATAACTGGAAAAGCTTGGGAACATAACACTGAAATGTATTTGGAAATACTGCTGCTGTATGACTAAGGGTTCTGATGCTTGAAAGTGGCAAGTCTGCGCCAATACAATAGCGTTTGTGAAATTACCATCCATTACATACAGGTCAAGCTGCCACTGAATAAAGAATAAGGTAATTTATCTGTGCCAAAATACATTCGATCCTGGGGCCATTATTGTACAAGTCACAGAATGTCTTTTGACTCGACAAGAGGTTCAGAAATTAGCATGGGCTTTCAGTCCCTAAAGGATTCGAGGCATTTTATTGTTAACAGTTTCTGCATTGTGGACATTCTGAAGGCATTTCAAGATGTCTGTGCTCTGTTCCCCACTTCTCTGCTTCCTCCTTGAACAATCAAAGGGAATCTTTCTGATGCTGCGTGGCAGCTGAATACAGTCAGGGGTAAAGTGACCTGGGCCACCTTCTCAAGCTTGTAACAGGATCTGCAGAACGCCAGGACAACAGCTCTCTGAGTACATTCCTCAGCACTGTGTGTGTGTGTGTGTGTTCAAAGCCAAACAATTGAAGGCACCTTGCGACAAATCGAATAAATATTCTCAGAGCATTTCTGTGCAGGTCTCTGTTGGTCCGGAGCCAATTTTTGGATTATGTTGTCATGAAAACTATAGGGTAACAGGAGAGTAACTTCATCTAAGGCAGACACAAAATGCTGTAGTAACTCAGTGGGATAGGCAGCATCTCTGGAGAGAAGGAATGGGTGACGTTTTGGGTCGAGACCCTTCTTCAGACCCGAAACATCACCAAATCCATCTCCAGAGTCCAGAACCAGGGGCCACAGTATACAAATAAGGAGTAAGCCATTTAAAACGGAGACGAGGAAACACTTTTTCTCACAGAGAGTGGTGAGTCTGTGGAATTCTCTGCCTCAGAGGGCGGTGGAGGCCGGTTCTCTGGATGCTTTCAAGAGAGAGCTAGATAGGGCTCTTAAAAATAGCAGAGTCAGGGGATATGGGGAGAAGGCAGGAACGGGGTACTGTTTGGGGATGATCAGCCATGATCACATTGAATGGCTCGAAGGGCCAAATGGCCTACTCCTGCACCTATTGTCTATTGTCTATTGTCTATTGTCTATTGTCTCCAGAGATGCCGCCTGCCCGCTGAGTTACTTCAACATTTTGTGTCTGTCTTCGATTTAAACCAGCATCTGCAGTTCTTTCCTACACAAGTAACTTCATCTATTTGTCAGGGCTTGCGAGAGGCTTGTGACGAGTTAATCTCCTCTTCACACTGCTTGCTGCACTGATACATTCTCAAGGTTTAAGTTTATAGGCACTAAATGCTGGAGTAACTCTGGAGGTAATCACTCCAGCATTTTGTGTCCATCTTCAGTGTCAACCAGCATCTGCCGTTCCTTCCTGCAGGTTTAGGTTTATTGTTGTTGCTAGTACTGAGGTACAGTGAAAAGTTTTGCTTGCTATGCAAACAGGTCAGGATATACCACGCATAGGTACACTCGTTATTTATACTTCCAGAGCAGAAATAAATGACTAGAAGTCGAGGCAAAAGTTACTGCAGATGCTGGAATCCAGAGCAAAAAACAAACTGGTGAAGAAACTCAATGGGTCAGGTCACCTGACCATTTCCCTCCACAAATGCTGCCTGTTCTGATTTTTATTGATTGATTGAACGATACAGCCTGGAAACAGGCCCTTTGACCCACTGAGTCCATGCTGACCATCGGTCACCTGTTCAGTAGTTCTGTTTCCCTGCATGCGTGTTTTTAGGTTAAGAGCCATTTACTGTGGCCCATTAACCCACAAACCTGCATGTCTTTGCGGTGTGGGGGGAAACCGGAGTACCCGAGGGAAACCTACCTGGTCACAGGGCGAACGTGCAAACTCCACGCAGACAGTAGGGGGTAGCCAGGATCGAACCTGGGTCTCTGGCGCTGTGAGGCGGCAGCTCTACCAACTGTGGTGCCCCTCAAGATCCCCCAGCATTGTTTTCTGCACAATGTACTGTGGGACGGGCAGTAAGTCACCGGAGAGATGGCGGGGAGCTGTGATCACGGGAGGACTGAATCGTAGAAGAAGCCTGATCTTGTGAAAGCTCCACTTCTTCCACATCTACGTGTGGTGATCGGCAGATCAGTGTGACATCCTCAGCGTTATCAGAGCCTGTGTCACCACACCATCTTGCCAGGAGAAGGCGGAACTCCCCATTCCCATCGGTACAGCCTTCTCCTTGGAAGCTGGAGTAACTCAGCTGGACAGGCAGCATCTCTGGATAGAAGGAATGGGTGATGTTTCCGGTTGAGACCCTTCTTCAGACTTGGAAGGTTTTACACAAGGTGCAAGCAAGCACAAGAGTGGGCAATGGGTCCCCACAGCCAGAGCCCATTGTACTGCCCCATCAATGGCAAAGGCAAGCATTTGCTGGATGTAACATTGGAATTTACCATCTCTTTCCAGCTATTCCCTCTGTGGGAACATGCTGTAAATGAAAGTGTTCAAGAAGGAACTGCAGATGCTGGAGAATCGAAGATAGACAAAATTGCTGGAGAAACTCAGCGGGTGCGGCAGCATCTATGGAGCGAAGGAAATAGGCAACGTTTCAGGCCGAAACGTTGCCTATTTCCTTCGCTCCATAGATACTGCCTCACCCGCTGAGTTTCTCCAGCAATTTTGTCTACCTGTAAATGAAAGTCACCCTCTAACAGGGATTCAATACCCAAGGGGGGTTGGTTTACGTCAGGGCTCACAAATAATTACTAAATCATACATACGACATCTTTATTTATTCATGTGTGTATATATTTATATAATGGTATATGGACACACTGATCTGTTCTGTATTCATGCCGTCTATGTTCTGGTGTGCTATCAGGGACACATGGCAATAAACTCTCTTGAATTTGATCTTAAACTTGATCTTCAAACTACCATTGAATATAAAACTACAGCCTAGGAACAGGCCTTCGGCCCTCAATATCCGTGCTGAACATGATGCCAAGTTAGACACAAAATGTTGGAATAACTCAGCGGGTCAGACAGCATCTCTGGAGAAATGGAATAGTTAATGTTTCGGATCGAGACCCTTGTTCAGACTGAGTGTCTATCCGATTTAAACGAGCATCTGCAGTTCCTTCCTACATATGATGCCAAGGTAATCTCCTTCCCTGCTCGTGATCCATATCCCTCCAATCCCTGCATATCCATGTGCCTCTTAATCACCCCTGTCGTATCTGCCTCTGCCACCACCTCACCCACCATTAAGGCGTTCCAGGCACCCACCACCCTCAGTGTGGGGAAAGAAACCTGCCCCGCACATCTCCTTTAAACTTTTCCCCTCTGACCTTAAAGCTCTGCCAAATAAGTCTTCAGAGAGGCAGCCAAGCGCACGAAGCCTTTGCTTTTTCTTTGGACGCATGAGTAGCTTCACTTGGCTGTGAAGTAGAGCCAAAATGAAAAAAAGATTTCTGCAAAATGAAAGAGGACTTTCTGCTGGGTCACCTGGGGAGCTTGATGAAGCTGGTTTCTTGATCAGTAAGTCAAGCTGGTTTTAGAGTCATAGAGTCAGACAGCACAGAAATAGGCCCTTCAGCCTAACTTGCCAGATCTGACCAAGATGCCCCATATACACTAGTCCCAGCTGCTGGTGTTTGGCCCATCTACCTTCTTAAAACATTCCTGTCCATGTGCCTGTACAAATGAGTTTTAAATGTTGATTCAAAATCCTTATCTCACTATCTCCTCTACTCCACTGGCAGCTCATTCCATATACCCACCACCCACTGTGTGGGAAAAGTTGCCCCTCAGGTTCCAGTTAAATCTTTCTCCTCTCACCTTAAACCTATGCCCTCCGGTTCTTGCTTCTCCTACTCTGGGTAAAAGTCTCTGTGGCCGTCACCCTATTCTATTCCCCTCATGATCTTGCACAGTTCTGCAAGATTACCTCACATCCTCCTGTGCTCGTGTTTGCAATCAGCTTGGCTGTTATTAACAAAGGGCCTGTCTATGATTCATGGTGGCACTGGGTTTCAGCAAAGATAAGGCAAGTAAATTCACTTGGAAGCTTTCTCGGTGACTATTACTGATATTGAAGACATAGAGGTCACTTTAACCTGTGGGGATGTGTAAAACAGATTCTAATGCAACACCCCATTTGGCATAGAGGGCGCAACGGTCGAGTTACACTGCCTTACAGCGCCAGAGACCCGGGTTCGATCCTGGCTACTGGTGCTTGTCCGTACGGAGTTTGTACATTCTCCCCGTGACTTGCGCGGGTGTTTTTTCCCAGGATTTCCAGTTTCCTCCCACACTCCAAAGACGTACAGGCCTGCAGATTAATTGGCTTGGTATAACTGTAAAGTGTCCCTCGTGTGTGTAGGATAGTGTTAGTGTGCAGGGATCGCTGGTCGGCGCAGACTCGGTGGGCCGATGGGCCTGTTTCTGCGCTGTATCTCGAAACTAAAGCCAAACAAAACTAAACTAAATAGAAATTTGAAGACAGGTAAAATGATTTGAATCCACAAACTTCTTTACTTACCAATCACTGCTGATCAGTGTTGTTCTTGTCACCCATTTTGATGTTGCATTGGTCCTCGGAGTATTAACATCTCATGCCATTCCCGGCCCCAGCATGTAAGGAAAGCCAACTGGTGATCAGTTGATCAGTGATGCCTCATTGATCTGTTAAAAGAGATTTCATTGCTATCTTCATTTTCTGCCTTTCATTACAGGTGCTGCCTTCAGTTACATTATCTCCCCCTGGTCAATGCTGTTGTCAGCAAGTGGCGAATTATCTTTCCGAAGCAATGCCTCAGGGGGAGACATCTACACATTTACTGCCCCAGAAATACTCCAGGGAAGAAGGTTGAGCTCACAGCTTGCAATAGAAAAGGTAAGAGGAAAATGGCTCCTTATCTCTGATTTCCTCGATGAGGTTGGTACATGTGCTCTCAGTAATTGTGTCACAGGACTGAGAGATCTAGAGCTGGTCTTTGCCTGGTCCATGGTAACTCAAACCCACTGTGGAGCTGCACAGTCTTTCACTTCACTTTACTTCAGACTCTAGAGCAGGGGTCGGCAACCTACGGCCCCCGGGCCGAATGCGGCCCGTAACACAAATCATCCGGCCCACAGGCGGATTTTTCTTCCCGTAATCATCCGGCACGGCCGAGCGCCGAGCTCTGGCTGTACCGCATCCTGCGCAAAGCCGACGGCACGGCCGCGCACCTTCCTTGAACATGTTTCAGAAAGAACTGCAGATGCTGGAAAAATCGAAGGTAGACAAAAATGCTGGGGAAACTCAGCGCGTGAGACTGCATGAGGCTGCCTCACCCGCTGAGTTTCTCCAGCATCTTTGTCTACCTTCTGTGAACAATGATTTGAGGTCTGCCATCCGAGGCGGGATGGGGACGGGATCCATGTGTACATGTGATAGATGTGGCCCGCCATCCGCTCACAGACATGCGTCCTGGCCCCTATGCCAAACAAGGTTGCCCACCCCTGCTCTAGAGATAACAGCGTGGAAACAGGCCCTTCGGCAAACTCAGTCCACGCCGACCAGCAATCACCCCGTACACTAGCACGAGAAACATAGAAACATAGAAAAATGGGTGCAGGAGTAGGCCATTCAGGATGCTAGGAGACTGCAAGGTGACTTGGATAGGCTGGGTGAGTGGGCAAATGTTTGGCAGATGCAGTATAATGTGGATAAATGTGAGGTTATCCACTTTGGTGGCAAAAACGGGAAGGCAGACTATTATCTAAATGGTGGCCGATTAGGAAATGGGGAGATGCAGCGAGACCTGGGTGTCATGGTACACCAGTCATTGAAAGTAGGCATGCAGGTGGCAGCAGGCAGTGAAGAAAGCGAATGGTATGTAGGCCTTCATAGCAAGAGGATTTGAGTATAGGAGCAGGGAGGTTCTACTGCAGTTGTACAGGGTCTTGGTGAGACCACACCTGGAGTATTGCGTACAGTTTTGTCTCCAAATCTGAGGAAGGACATTATAGCCATAGAGGGAGTGCAGAGAAGTTTCACCAGACTGATTCCTGGGATGTCAGGACTTTCATATGAAGAAAGACTGGATAGACTTGGCTTATACTCGCTAGAATTTAGGAGATTGAGAGGGGATCTTATAGAAGCGTACAAAATTCTTATGGGGTTGGACAGGCTAGATGCAGGAAGATTGTTCCCGATGTTGGGGAAGTCAGGACAAGGGGTCACAGCTTAAGGATAAGGGGGAAATCCTTTAAGACCGAGATGAGGAAAAACGTTTTCACACAGAGAGTGGTGAATCTCTGGAACTCTCTGCCACAGAGGGTAGTTGAGGCCAGTTCATTGGCTATATTTAAGAGGGAGTTAGATGTGGCCCTTGTGGCTAAAGGGATCAGGGGGTATGGAGAGAAGGCAGGTACGGGATACTGAGTTGGATGATCAGCCATGATCATATTGAATGGCGGTGCAGGCTCGAAGGGCCGAATGGCCTACTCCTGCACCTATTTTCTATGTATCTATGTATCTATGTATCAGCCCTTCGACCCAGCACCGCCATTCAATATAATCATGGCTGAAATCAAAATCAGTACTCCCGTTCCTGCTTTTTCCCCCATATCCCTTGATTCTTTTAGCCCGAAGAGCTAAATCTAAAGGGCCTGTCCCACTTTCATGACTTAATTCACGAGCTTTTTTACTCGTGGACATTGTTCATCAGGCTAGAAAAAACGCCCCGACCTACTTGATGCCACGAGTACCTACGACAAGCATCACGACCTACCTACGACCTACCTACGACCTCCTACGACCGTGCTGCGAGTATGAGTCAAGGGCAAACTCGACAAAGGTCGTGAATTAGGTCGTGAAAGTGGGACAGGCCCATAACTCTCTCTTGAAAACATCCAGTGAATTCATGCACTATCCTTACAGAGTAGGGCCAATTTCCAATTTTAACCAAAGCCAATAAACCTGCAAACCTGTACGTCTTTGGAATGCGGATGTTGTTGTTGCTCGGAAATTCTATAGCGATTTTGTATATTTCTTTCCAAAGGACTTGCATATTTTCTTTTTGCAGTTTCTGTTTTCTTTTCTGTTGAATAACTTTCCCACAGTTGCCTCGCTTGGAGGGAACCTTGAGTCGGGAACTGTGAAACCAGATCATGGTTCCCCAGTTAAACATCTCCACAAGTATTTGTAGATTAGTAAAGATTAGAACTGCCCCTTGGGTTACTGTCTACACTTCTTTTAGAAAATAAGAAAATGAGTAATCTAGTGCTGAAGGTGACTAAAATGTAGATACAATGTAATCACATGGACAGGAGGCTTGTTAATTCTTGCCTAGGTTTATGGACTCACCTTGGTTATATTTTGACTTGTGATGGTGTAAATCAGTTATAGTGCTTTAGCAACATGTTTTATATCTGTGTCATTGATTTCAAGGTAAATAAATATTTGGGAGAGTATAAAATCACTGCCTGCTAGCATTTTTTTACGCTAACATTCAAGCTTCAAGTTACTCCTTTCAGAGTCAATATGGGACAATTATTTAAAGGCTCAAAGCAGAGAGGGAGTTCATCCCCTTTTTTGTATCCATTGATGTGACTTTCCTGCTATTTCGAGGAGACTGAAGTGGCAACGATCGACACAAAGTGCTGGAGTAACTCAACGGGTCAGGCAGCATCTCTGGAGAAAGAGGATAGGTGACGAATCAGACCCAAAACCTCACCCATTCTTTCTCTCCAGAGAGGCTGCCTGACCCAAATGAAGAACGATCTCGACCTGAAACATCACCGATCCTTTTTTCGCCAGAGATGCTGCCTGATCTGCAATTCAG
Source organism: Malacoraja senta (assembly GCA_038087875.1). Classification (NCBI taxonomy): domain Eukaryota; kingdom Metazoa; phylum Chordata; class Chondrichthyes; order Rajiformes; family Rajidae; genus Malacoraja; species Malacoraja senta. Next base: position 6,982,304 of record CM075990.1, on the reverse strand, counting down.
GCAGAATTGCATGAAACTCCACACGGATAACTCTCGAGGTCAGGATCAAACCTGGGTCTCTGGTACTGCGAGGTAGCAGCTCTACCAGCAGCACCACTGTAACTCCCTATTGTCAGTTACACAATTCTGGAAATAGTCCAGGGCTGGAAGCTGCATTGATGACCAATTTCAACTTTTCACCAGGCAGTAAGCATAAAAATGTGCACAAAAACCCTGCCAGATATACAACCCATCCTTGGAGAGTTAGTCTACTGCCATCTCTTCCTGTGAGTGGTTGAGGAAGCAATTTGGTTTCACATGAGCCAGAGATAGACAAATTCTTGATTAGAACGGGTGTCAAAGGTTATGGGGAGAAGGCAGGGAAATGGGATTAGGAGGCAGAGATCAGCCACGATTGAATGGCAGAGTATACTCGATGGGCCAAATGACCTAATTCTACTCCTATAACTTGTGATCTTGTGAACTACCTCCATTTGTTTAAGTGCATAAAGCTTATTTTACTGAGTGAAGGAAATTTTGCCAAGTGAATGCTAAAAATTAAGTTATCAGGCAACTGAATCATCCCACCACATCCAGAGAGCAGTGCTGAACTACTATCTACCTCACTGGTGACCATCGGACTATCCTAGTTCAGTCTTTGCTGGCTTTACCTGCACTAAACCTTATTCCCTTATCATGTATCTGTACACTGTAAATGGCTCGATTGTAATCATGTATTGTCTTTCTGCTGACTGGATAGCACGCAACGAAAGCTTTTCACTGTACCTCGGTACACGTGACCATAAACTAAACTACGTCCAAACTCGACAGCACAATTAAACACCAAGCAGGCATGGGAGACCCGTAGCAATTGGCTTGGGAGACCAGGGCTTCACCAGTAATCAAAAAGCCAATTCTGATGAAGTGAAAAGAGCAGCAAATCTAACAACAAATACATTTGGTCTTGAAGGATTAAAAGATTGAAATAAAGCAGGAATTACTGTAAATATTAGGTCGGCTAATCCGTCCCAAGACTTTGTGTGTTCAGACCTAACCAATTTGGGGGGTTTAATCATTGTAGGTCTCCCAGTTTTAATGACTGAAATTGGAAGTCGCAGCTGTTACGGAATTTTAGCCAATATTTTGATGAAGTATTTGATTCCAGTGTAAAAGCCGAAGCTTTCAGTTTGATTTGATTTGGGACTACATTGATTTATCCCGAATTTCTATCTTTTGTGAGTGTGTGCGGAACTATGTGCTGTTACTTCAAGTGTGAAACATGAATAATTATAACAGCAGCAATCTGCATGTTTGCAGATATTTTCTTTGCAGAGAAAAGTGCCCAAAAGACATCTTAATCCACCCTCCGTCTTAATGCTTTCCTGATTCAGTGGGAGGCATTTTAGTTTAGTTTAGAGATACAGCACGGAAACAGGCCCTTCGGCCTTTTGTGTAATATGTAACCTAAATAGCATGGAAACCAGTCTTTCGACCCACTATGTCCACATCGACCATCTAGCACCTGTTCACACACTAGTTCTATGTTATCCCACTTTCTCAACCACTCCGCACGCATTAGAGGTAATTTTTACAGAGACCAATTAACCTACAAGTTGGAGGGAAACCAGAGCATCCGAGGAAACCCACATGGTCATGGAGAACGTGCAAACTCCATACAGACAGCTTGAGATTAGGATCGAACCCAGGTCTCTAGTGCTGTGAGGCAGCAGCACTACCAGCTGCACTGCTATGCTGACCAAATATAACCACTTGGGGCATTTCAGGAAGCGTTTGTCAGTCGTTTGGGGTGGGACTGGAATCATAAGTGGAGGGAAAACTTAGGTTGTTCTTAGAATCTGGCAGCTCCGACTATTTTGTTTCTGGTACTAAACCATAGATTACTAGGCTGAATGCCATTTTATCTTGGCATATCACGGGACAATGAGCAGAGACTCCAGTTAGGTTACTAATAACCTGCAACACTTTAATCTGTGTTGAAGAATATTAAGGTTAAGTATCCTCTTTGCCATGTATGTCTGTTTGTATGTACAACTGTGTATATGTTCACTGTGTGTGTGTTCACTGTGTGTGTGTGTGTGTTCACTGTGTGTGTGTATATGCGTGTGTGTGCGCACATGTGTGTGTATGTCCACTGCGTGTGTGTGTGTGTTCACTGCGTGTGTGTATGTGTGTGTTCACTGTGCGTGTGTGTTCACTGTGTGTGTGTGTGTGTGTGTGTTCACTGTGTACGTGTGTGTTCACTGTGTGTGTGTAGGTGTGTGTTCACTGTGTACGTGTGTGTTCACTGTGTGTGTGTGTGTGTGTGTGTGCATATGCGTGTGTGCGCGCGCGTGTGTACTCGAGGCAACCCCAGACCAATGGCACGCTTACAATGATATATTAGAATGGAGATGAGGAGAGGAGTTTCTTTAGCCAGAGGGTGGTGAATCTGTGGAAATCGTTGCCACAGACGGCTGCGGAGACCAAGTCATTTGGTATCTGTAAAGCAGAGATTGCTAGGGTCTTGATTAATAAGCATCAACGGTTATGGGGAGAAGGCAGGAGATTGGGGTTGAGGGGAGAAGAATTGATCAGCCACGATCGAATGGCGGAGCAGACTTGATGGGCCAAATGGCCTAATTCGGCTCCTATGTCATATGCACTTATATACCATGAACTGCCTGCACCTAGCCTTTCAATTCAATCTCAACCGAATAACTATTCAGAAGATAGACACAAAAAGCAGGAAGAACTCAGAGGTCAGGCAGCATCTCTGGAGAAAAGGAATAGACGACGTTTTGGGTCGAGACCCTACAGACGCATAAAACATTCAGCTCTGCTTGTGAAGGAATAAATCAGCACTGCACCAAGTGCTTGTGCATGTCCTAGACGGATATATTTTAATGGTAGTTGGCCTTATTGACATTTCTTCACTTCGGGACAGTGTAGGAAGGAACTGCCGATGCTGGTCTAAACCGAAGATAGACACAAAAAGCTGGTGTAACTCAGCGGGACAGGCAGCATCTCTGGGGAGAAGGAAGCTGAAGCAGGGTCTCGACCCGGAACGTCACCCATTCCTGCTCTCCAGAGGTGCAGGCCTGTCCCGCTGAACTACTCCAGCTTTTTGTGCCTATCTTCACTTCAGGCCAAATTGCTCTGGCATGGTGAAGAATTGTTGCCAATGGCAACAAGTAAATTTAAGGCCTTCTGCTATTAATGGAGGAGGTTCATCCAGACTAATGAGCTGGCACAGTGGACCACAGGAGCTGAATAGAAAGCACCTTGCTCATTGAATAGCTCTCATTATGGCAGAACACTCGACAGTCTCTCAGGCACCTCTTTGTAATGAGCGCTGCCTGCATCTGCTTGGGTGCAGTCTCTTCCATTGTATCTGTTTGCTTGAGTGTTTGAATGAATAATATAAAGTATAAAGAGGTGCACTGCCAGAAAAATGGGCAAATTGGTAGTTTTAATCAGCAAATTGGTCTAGGGAAGACAAACTCCTAAGCCTGATAATATTCTATCGCACAGTAAATTTGGATTCAACCATATTTATATATGCTAATTGAATGTGAATTAATGAATGTAGATCGACCTGGCACATTCCCTCTTGTTTTGAAGGGCTTGCTCATTATCTTGTACAGTTCCTGGTTAATCCCACATTGATATACGCAGCGTTCTACATATTGACTATATGAGCACATAGCCAGGACGTAAATTAACTGATCATCAAAGACTGATTAAGTATGGCTATAGGATGTCACTTTTCTATATTGTGTTGTTTCTAGTTCTGCTCTCCTGATCACTGTGCTGCCTTGTTTAGCTGAGGGCCGTTGATGCCACCAACACTTTTGCGCACCTCACCCAACCTTCTGTTCAATGTTATGGCTGAGCCTTGATCTTGGATGTGGGTATCATAATGCAGGTTGCATTACCCAGCGCAATCCCGCCCTCATGTACCGACCCCGTGTCCGGACCTCACACCAGGAGCCCCTGGACAAGACTCATTGGGGATTTTGAGATTTTCCATGCTTACATTCTAGGAATGGTAAAACCAACTGCGGCACTTCACACCTGACCCCTCCGCAGATGGCGAGGGGGGGCATCTTTGGAGCCAACTTTATCAACCCGGCATGGGAGTACTGCCGGGAACAAAGATTGACCCGGCATTATAATAATAATAATTCATTTTATTTGCTGGCGCCTTTCTAAAACCCAAGGACACCTTACAAGACATAGAATCACAAAAATACAAAACACATAATCGGAATAAATTAAATATAAAAACACCACAGTACACAAATCAAGGACAGAATTCAATTATAAAAGCACAAAAAGAAAATCAGAAACACAGTTTGAGGAGAGAGCAGCGGAAGCCAAACCGCGCCAGCGTCCACTCTCCCCTCCGACCGCCATCTTGAACAAAGACCAACAGACACAGCACACAGAAATCATCCCCCCACAATGACCACCACTGTGGGGGAAGGCACAATGTCCAGTCACCCAACCCCAGTTCACCCAAAGTCAGGCCCAATGAGGCCTCCGCTATTGCCTCTACGGAGGCCCGATGTTCCTGGCCGTTTTCACCGGGTGATGCTGGCCCGGCGTTGGGAGAGTCCTCTAGCGGCTGGGCCACCTGGAACGGCCCGCATTCCTTACCGGAGGCCGCAGCTTCCGAAGCCGACAAGGCCGCGCCGGTTTGGAGCTCCAAGGCTCCCGATGTTAAGGGATTGGGGGAGGGGGGAGGATGTAGAGTGGGTGTAGAGGGACCATTGCTACAGCATTGAACACTTTGTAATATTCTCAGCGCCCAATACTCATGGAGGCTATTTGCCTACTTCGTGTATGGTGTGCAAAACTAGATTTTCACTGTGACATGTCACATGTGATAATAATTAAGCGTCATTCATTCCTGGGGGGGGGGGGGGGGGTCAAATATAACTTCATCAGTCTAGATGCAGTGCAGTGTTATTTTAACAGCTGATTTTTAATGTTGAATGAGGTGTCAACTAGAAGTCTTGCTGACCAAGTCTTGCTGACCTAGATCCAGAACCAGAGGCCACAGTTTAAGAATAAGGGGTAAGCCATTTAGAACGTAGAGGAAGCACTTTTTCTCACAGAGAGTTGTGAATCTGTGAAATTCTCTGCCTCAGAGGGCGGTGGAGGCAGGTTCTCTGGATGCTTTCAAGAGAGAGCTGGATAGGGCTCTTAAAGATAGCGGAGTCTGGGGATATGGGGAAAAGGCAGGAACGGGGTACTGATTGGGGATGATCAGCCATGATCACATTGAATGGCGGTGCTGGCTCGAAGGGCCGAATGGCCTACTCCTGCACCTATTGTCTATTGTCTATTGAGGAAATTAATGCACCCTGGTGTACACGCACGCACAGGGTGTCAGGGGTTATGGGGAGAAGGCAGGACAATGGGGTTAGGAGGGAGAGATAGATCAGCCATGATTGAATGGCGCAGTAGACTTGATGGGTTGAATGGCCTAATTCTGCTCCTATCACTTATGACCTTGACCTTATGACACACCATCTTTATCAACTGTTACATTCTGTTCTAATTGTTGTAGTTTTATGTGGGCTACTCTCCAGTTTGTGGGCTCCTGATATCGGATATTTTCCAGCATCATATCTCACATCTTAGCGTGGTGCACACAAAATGCTGTGTGCAATAAACAATCTCAATGAACTATTGAACATACATGCTATCTCTAACCACAGAATCGGCAGAGTCGTCATGATGACCATTCTGTAGATTAGTGACGGTGCATTGAACCGTGCCAGATATCTTTCTGCCTCCAATTGTGTTACCCTAGCCCTGGGCTAAGAGGATAATATTTAATTTAGGTAGTAAAACGCTGATTGTTAGTTGCTTCACTTGTTGGAAATACCGATGGCTCAGCATCCGGCTCATTAAGTGATATTTGCACTTTCCTTCCACACAGCGAGTCCTGGTTCAGATAGTCTGTTCCACACACCGGAACCCAGTTCCTGCGCTCTCTTCCACACAGCGAGTCCTGGTTCAGATAGTCTGTAGCACACACCGGAACCCAGTTCCTGCGCTCTCTTCCACACAGCGAGTCCTGGTTCAGATAGTCTGTAGCACACACCGGAACCCAGTTCCTGCGCTCTTCCACACAGCGAGTCCTGGTTCAGATAGTCTGTAGCACACACCGGAACCCAGTTCCTGCGCTCTCTTCCACACAGCGAGTCCTGGTGCTTCTTTTCCACTTTTCAAGACACCACTTTCCTGCGCTCTCTCAAACTCACTGTGGCCCCAGTTCCTGTGTTCTCTGCCACTCACAGGAGTGCTCTCTACTTCACGCCCGGTTGAGTTCAACTCCAACTGCGCTCCAGAACCACAAATCGGTCTGCTTGACTGATGCCTGTTGCAGCTATATGAGACGTTGGTGAGGCTGCATTTAGAGTATTGTCTTCAGTTCTGGGCACCATGTTATAGGAAAGATGTTGTCAAGCTGGAGTGAGGTACAGAGAAGATTTACGAGGATGTTGCCAGGACTAGAGGGTCTGAGCTATAAGGAGAGGTTGAGCAGGCTGGGACTCTATTCCTTGGAGCACAGGAGGATGGGTGATCTAAAAGAGGTATATAAAATCATGAGAGGAATAGATCGGGTACATGCACAGGGTCTTGCCCAGAGTAGGTGAATCGAGGACCAGAGGACATAGGTTTAAGATGAAGGGGAAAAGATTTAATAGGAATCTGAGGGGTAACCTTTTCACACAAAGGGTGGTGGGTGTAGGGAACAAGCTGCCAGAGGAGATAGTTGAGGCTGGGACTATCCCAATGTTTAAGAAACATTTAGACAGGTAGATGGATAGGACAGGTTTGGTGGGAAATGGGCCAAGTGCAGGCAGGTGGGACTAGTGTAGGTGGTGGGCATGTTGGGCCGAAGGGCCTGTTTCCACGCTGTATCACTCTGAATCTAAGATCTTGTCCAGCTTGATGGTATACACGTCGTCCGTTACTCTAAGTATTTGTGTCCTCCACCACTGGCAGACATTAGTTACAGTGTGGACCATCCAGAAAATATGCTGCAGTCAGTGGCCCAGGCTGCTCCTGCAGCTCCTCTCAAACCTGCAATCTCCGCTACCAAGAAGGACAGGGGCCACAAATGCATGGGAACACCACCACCCATGCATTGTCCCATAGGTTCCGCAACATCCTGACCTGGCCATGTATGGTTGGCCCTTCTTCATCGCTGGGTCTAAATCCTGGAGCTCCCTGTTAAACATGTTCCTGATGTTGGGGGAGTCCAGAACCAGGGACCACAGTTTAAGAATAAGGGGTAAGCCATTTAGAACGGAGATGAGGAAACACTTTTTCACACAGAGAGTTGTGAGTCTGTGGAATTCCCTGCCTCAGAGGGCGGTGGAGGCAGGCTCTCTGGACACTTTCAAGAGAGAGCTAGATAGGGCTCTTGAAGATAGAGGAGTCAGGGGATATGGGGAGAAGGCAGGAGCGGGGTACTGATTGGGGATGATCAGCCATGATCACATTGAATGGCGGTGCTGGCTATTGTCTATTGTCTAACAGCACTGTGGGAACACCTTCACCAGAATGCACTTACCAAAGTATGAATGGGAAATAAAAATTGCATATTATAGAACATCTTAGGGGAATAAAGTATGTTAGTGACAAAGAGGTGTAGATATTAATGAGGGAATTTCAGATCCTGGTTTATACGGAAGATACACACAAAAATGTTCACTTCTTCTGACAGAGTCTGACGAAGGGTGTCGCTCCAAAATGTCACCTATTCCTTTTCTCCAGAGATGCTGCCTGACCCGCTGAGTTACTCCAGCATTTTGTGTCTATCTATTGAAGCGCAGATGCTGGTTTCAAAGAAGGAGACAAAGTACTGGAGTAAATCAACGGGTCAGGCAGCATCCCTGGAGGCAAGGGATGTGTTGATGGCAATCCTAAGCACAGAAGCTCCTCTGGGCACATTGAGTCTATGCCCACTCCGAGTACACATATTCCATCAGGTCCCATTCCTCCATTCTGTCTTCAAAACGTGGCAAAAGTACTTTCCCTCCGGCCTATCCAAATCCTTTCTCAGAGTAGATTTATCCCAAAGGGCAGTGAATTCCAGATTGTAACTACTTCCTGTGTAAATGTGTTTCCCGTCATTGTAACTTTTGCCCAACATTTGAAATGGGTGCCTCCCAGACATTGCACCATCCACTGAAGGAAAGAGTTTGCTTCATCTCAGCGTGTCATGACTTTTGTTCACAAATCTTAGATACCCTGAAATAAAGTGATCTATATTCAGTGGATGGTTCTGTCTGGAATGTCAGATTTTGGGTAAATCCACATCGAATCCACTCTCAATCTTTGTTCCCAAAACAACTCCTACTTCTCCACTCTAACCTTATGGTTGAAATTCCACATCCCTGAAGCTTCCTCTCCCTTCTCTAGATATCCATACCCTTCCTATAGTGAGCATCAACTCACCTTAAGGATGAATTTCCACATCCTTGCACATATTCTAGTGAACGTTCCACTTCTTTCTCTAGATCAGGAGATATGGGGAGAAGGCAGGAACGGGGTACTGATTGGGGATGATCAGCCATGATCACATTGAATGGCGGTGCTGGCTCGAAGGGCCGATTGGACTATTGTCTATTGTCTTATCTCCACACTCCCTCAAGTAAGCTGAGCTCCAACCTCTCCATTCTAACCTATGGCTGAAATTCCACAACCTTGCACATATTATGGTCATCTTTCCTCTCCTCTCTTTAGGTCTCCCAATCCTAAAATATAGTGAGCAGAGCTAATCGTAATACGCCGTTGTCTGATGCAACATCAATTTACTGTCTGAAGAATGGTCTCGACCCGAAACGTCACCCGTTATCCCTTCTCTCCAGAGATGCTCCATGTCCCGCTGAGTTACTCCAGCATTTTGTGTCGCTCAGTTTACTGCCCTTGTCTACTCTCTGCCTCTTGTGCTTGAAGCTGATGCTTGCAGAGCCCACGTCCAAGGGACCTTGAATGGAGAGCTGCCTCCACAGAGCGAACTGCGCTGAATAGCAAAGCACCCAAGCTGATCATCTCTAATGGATCCCAGCACCAGAGTGACAAATGCTCGAGCTCTTAAACTGATGTCAGAGCTGGTATTCCGTTACCTAGGCAACCGCAGAGTACAGCATATGAAAAGCTGGAGGATCTAATAAAAGCCCTATGCAAGACTATCGTTAAATTAGGCCATTGTATGAACACAAGGACGAGCGGTGCTGAGTTTTTATTGTGTACAAAGAAGCAAAGCAGATTAGGTTTTCAAATGTCAATTGCATCTGAATTTGTGTGAAGCAGTTTTCCCAGCCTACGGATTGTAGGCTTGGATGGTCTCTCAGGCAATTTCATACAAATTCACTGCCCTCAAGCAAATCATCAAATATATATGCAGAGTGTAAAACTCAACCTCTTACTGAAGTAATCCCCCTTGTTAAAAAAACTCTTCCAAAAATGCGCCCTGAATCAAATCAATTCCACTGGAGAGGAGAGAGGTTGTGGCTCTAATCAGCACAGCCATTTGTTACAGGGAGAAATGTGTATCTACCAGAATCATTGGCGTAGGACGGAACTGCAGATAGACACAAAATGCTGGAGCAACTCAGTGGGACAGGCAGCATCTCTGGAGAGAAGGAGTTGGTGATGTTTTGGGTCGAGACCCTTCTTGACCCGAAACGTCACCCATTCCTTCTCTCCAGAGATGCTGCCTGTCCCGCTGAGTTGCTCTAGCATTTTATGTCTACCTTCAGTTTAATCCGGCATCTGCAGTTCCTGTCCTGCACAAGGAACTGCAGATGCTGGTTTACACCGAAGATAGAGAAAAAATGTTGGTGTAACTCATCGGGATGGGCAGCATCTCTGGAGAGAAGGAATGGATGATGTTTCGAGTCAGAATCCTTCTCCAATCTGAAGAAGGGTTCACCTGAATCATCACCTATTCCTTCTCTCCAGAGATGCTGCTGTCCCACTGAGTTACTTCAGAATTTTGTGTCTATCATTACAATAGTTCTAGCTTTTTCTCAAAAAAATCCATTAAACAAATGCTACGAAGTGCATCTGATTTACTACAGATACACCAGGAAAATTCCCTTCAGTTCCTGGAAATATTCTGCCACCTTTGTGTAATACGTATGCATATCACCCATGTCTTTTATTTAGAGATAGGGTTAACAAAGAAATAAATAATCCAAATATTGGTGCCTTGCAAAACAAACTTCATTGTGATATTAAGTGTAGAAAGAAACCGCAGATACTGGTTAAACCGAAAATACTCACAAAGTGCTTGAGTTATTCAACGAGTCAGGCAGCATCTCTGAAGAAAAGGAATAGGTGACGTATCGGGTCGAACCCTTCGTCAGACTGGAGAAGGGTTCCGACCCACAAAGTCACCCATCCTTTTTCTCCAGAGATGCTGCCTGACCCGCTGAATTACTCCAGCACCTTGTGCCTATCTATTGTGATATTAAGTTGGCAGGGATGAATGTCACAAAGGAGCTGGTGATTGGGCATACTCATTGTTGCAAGCCATTGGATGCAAATGGTTTGCAGGAACCATCTCTATACCATGGCAAACAGAAGCATGGTCTGGATCTCAGCTTCCCCATTGTAGTTAGAGAGCAATGCAGCAGAGAAACAGGCCCTTTGGCCCACAGTGTCCATGTCGACCACGATGCCAAAATCCCATCTGCCTGCACAAAGGTGCATATCGCTTCTTTCTCTGCCTGTTCACGTTTCTGTCCAAATTCCACTTATCGGATTCTATTGTATCTGCTTCTACCATCTCTCCTGGCATTGTGTTGCAGGCACCCACCACACTCTGCAGAAATCTCCTGTAAACACTCTCTTACACATCTGTAAATTTCCCCCCTCTCACCTTAAACCTATGTTGTCTCATATTTGACCTTTCCGTGCCAGGAGAAAGATCTGCCTCTTCTGTGCCTCTCCTCGTGTTACATTGTTTTATCAGATCGACTCTTGGCTTCGGATGAAAGTTTGACAATTAAAGTTTGGCAATGAATTCGGCAATGAAAGTTTGTCCATCTTCTGCTTACACTCCAATCCAGGCAACATCATCCTGGTTGCACTCTTCCGCACCCTCTCCAAAGCCTTCACATCCATTCCGCTGCATGTTGACCAGAACTGCACACAGTACTCCATATGTGGCCTAACCAAATTTTACACTTTAACATGATGTCCCAACATTTATAATTCATGGCCTGACCCATGAAAGCAAGCATGCTATATGCCTTCTTCACCACCCTAACTACTTCCAGGGAGATATGGACTTGTATGCAATCTGTAATCAAGGATCCTAAAGGGCATGTCCCACTTGGCCGCCATTTACGCGACCTGCTAACGTGTGGGTAGCGCGTGGGTAGCGTGGGACGGGCGCATGGAGTGGTCTGGAGGAGTGTGGACTTCGTCCTGCACGAAATCTTCGCCCGCCACCGGCCTGTCTGGTAACTGACAGCCAAAGTGGGACAGGCCCAAGACCCTGGCATGGCGCAACGTCTCACCTCCAACAGCAGCAGAAGCAGGCAAACAATCGCCGAGCTCGGCCTGGGGCTCGCGGCCGTTGCGGATCCGGATCCGCCCCCACTCCTACTCCCAGGGCGGGGCCATGACGATTGGAGATAGACACAAAATGCAGGAGTAACTCAGCGGGACCGGCAGCATCTCTGGAGAGAAGCAATGGGTGACGTTTCAGGTCGAGACCCTTCTTCAGACTGAAGAAGGGTCTCGACCCGAAACATCACCATTCCTCCTCTCCAGAGATGATGCCGGTCCCGCTGAGTTACTCCAGCATTTTGTGTCTATCTTCAAATGACGTCACGCGTTCCAGACGGCTGTGTGGACGCATGATGACGCGCGTGACCGTCGCGCATCAGTCACTACCGACCTGTCGCGTAAATGACGGCCAAGTGGGTCAGGCCCTTAAGAGACCTGTCATTTACTGTACACTTTCCTTGTACATTTCACCTCCTAACATTCAAGACCTCACACTTTAAAATGTAGAGTTTTGAGATACAACGCGGAAAGAAGCTCTTCGGCCCACCGAGTCCGTGCTGACCAGCGATCACCCTGTACACGAGCACTATCCTACACTCCAAGAACAAATCACCGTTTACAGAAGCCAATTAACCTGTACGTCTTTGGAGTCTGAGAGGAAACTGGAGCACCCGGAGAAACCCCACACTGTCACAGGGAGAACATACAGACTCCGTACAGACAGCACCTGAGGTCAGGATCGAACCCGGGTCTCCGGCGCTGCAAGCGCTGTAGGGCAGCAACTCTACTGCTGCACCACCGTGCCGCCCTACCTAAGTCAAGACTAAAAACGTATCTATACTCCCAAGCCTTTCTTGACGTCCTCTGAGCGAGGGCTATATGTATATATGTATGTAGTTTGTTTGTTTATACTATTCTTATAACAAATGTAAAGCACTTTGGCCAACGAGAGTTGTTTTTTAAATGTGCTATATAAATAAATGTGACTTGCCTTGACTCTTCTCTTCCTTCATTTCCAGTCTTTGGTCGTGGCCGTGCTTCGTTTCACTGGTTTCTCCATTGTTTGTTTTTCCAGATGCACGTGTACTCGCTGGGGATGACCTTGTACTGGGCAGCCGATTACCAGCTTCCTGAAGCACAGGTGAGAAGTGACAGATTTCTGAGCCTTGAATGAATTCTATCGATGAAGCGAAACCATTCATTGATATAGACTCTTCCCCTATTGAGAAAAATAAAGAGCAGAGATAAAATCCGACAGTGAAACTGATCATTTCTCCCTCTTTCTATAATTCTAATGGAGAACCCAAAGAATCTTCTTCTCTCATGTCCATCTTCCATGTTTCAAATGTTGACATCGTTGGCATTGTCCGTCCGGAAAAGGACGCAAGCTTCCGGCGACAATCAGTGGGAGCCATCACTTGTTGCAGTAGATGATGGTTGTAGCAGAATTAGATCGGGATACCTCCAGTATCCAGCCCCGCAATGTGGACGCCTCTGCTATGGGGCCAACCAAAGAATAGAACCAGGGGAAGGCCATTCGGCCCATGTTTCCTATCATCTTTGTCCTGAATGGTTAATCCCTTGTTTAGAGAAGATAACACACAACCCTGTAACACAAACCCATTCACGCCAGCTATTTCTGCCAATGGAAATCTCTTCTCTCCATCCACTCCGCCAAACTCTTACCAATTTCAAACAGATTACCTCTCAGTCTCTGAAACCATAATCAGTATAGATCCAACAGTTCATCCCCCTATAACCCACTCCTCAACCATTGTCTATCTGTGATCTTTTGCTGCATATACCACCCTCCTTGGGTTCAGAAACCAGAGTTGTACAGAATATTCCAAATATGCTCTCTCCAGCGCTCAATGAAATTCAAGCAAGATGTCTCTAATACTCAAATCCTCGCCATTGGCCTTCTGTACCTGCACATTGGGTGGCACGGTGGCACGGGCACTAGAGCTACTGCCTTACAGCGGCAGAGACCCGGGTTTGATCCTGACCATGGGTGCTGTCTGTTCGGAGTTTGTACGTTCGTCCCCGTGACCTGCGCGGGTTTTCTCCGAGATCTTCTGCTTCCTCCCACCACTCCAAAGACGTACAGGTTTGTTGGTTAATTGGCTTGTTATCAATGTAAAATTGTCCCTAGTGTGTGTAGGATAGTGTCAATGTGTGGGGATTGCTGGTCGGTGCGGTCTCTGTGGGACAAAAGGGTCTGTTTCCGCGCTGTATGTCCAAACTGAACTAAATTTGGCTTCCAGTGATATGTGAACAAGTCACTCCAGTCCCTCAGAACGTGAAACACCTCTCAGTTCTGGGGAACAGCCCACGGAGCACAACCCTGTGGGCCCATAGTGGGTTTGAGCAGAAGATGGCAATGTTGTCCACGTGGAGGGTTGTTTTGACCTGAGAGTCTGTGAAACCTAATAGATTTGGCAATAGGATCAATACAAGGCACAAACAAGACAGCAGAGATAGAGAGTAGACTTGCTGACTCCAGGTCTGTTGGGCAAGCTCTTCATTTTGTGCTTGTTTATTTGTCCGTGCTACCATTGTCTTTGCAGAGCTGTTTATCCAATTCTGGATTCCTTCACCGAAGCCCATTTCGGTGAGCAGGTCCATCATGTGCCTGTGTGATATTCTGTCATAGGCCTTCTCCTGGTCCAAGCTGACCAGGCAAGTAGCTTCTCCTCTCCTTTCCAACCCACCATCTGTCCCGCACTACTGCAGGTCTAGCGGTATCAAAATTCGCCGACCATCCTTTTGTCTCCACAGATGCTGCTTGACGTGCTGAGATCTTCCAACAGTTTTTTTACTCCAGATTCCAGGATCTGCAGTCTGTTATTTCTCTGGTCTAATTTGCCTGGGCAGAAATAAATTGCATTCCTACCTCTCTTCCAAAGTACTGCAGTTGTCTTCATATGTGGACAATTCTTTGTTGCTTTCATAAGTCACAGCAGCAGAATTATGCTGTTCGGCCCATCGAGTCTACTCCGCCATTCAATCATGGCTGATCTATCTTTCCCTCTCAACTCCATTCTCCTGCCTTCTCCCCATAACCTTTGACACCCGTGCGAGTCAAGAACCTATCAATCTCCGCTTTAAAAATACCCGATGACGTGGCCTCCACAGCTGTCTGTGGCATTGAATTCCACAAAATGACACAAATGCTTTTGGACATTTTTTGATTTTGTGCATCTGAGCAGGGGGTACTAACTTTCACGGGAGGATGCATTTGATTGTTTAAAGTAGACTCTTTATAGAATTCCCCCGCTGTTCCAGTGCAGTAGTGTATAACATAGCACAAATATAGTACAAATACTCTAATCTCACAATGCAATGTTCACATAGAGCGATTGAAAGCTGCACATCAAATAATGACACAAAGCTCAGAAGCAATAGTTTAAGCTTCACTGGATGAAATAAATAAATAGGTATTGGAACCATTAAGAAAAGTTAATGAGAAAAAACCCCATCAAAAATGTGATAATCCGAAACATTGAACTGAAGTAAAATGTGAGGCTAAATAACTGAGATTTTATTTCCCATTTTCCTGGTGATAATTCTCCATTCAACAAATGGGAATTCTGAACTTTTTTTTATTTCTTCATGGACTACGAAGGCTACTGATCTCACTGATGCTAATTAGGCGTCCTAAATTTATACTGAAACCAGGAAGAAGTTATGAATCTACCGCTTTGATGGGCCTGCCTCGGGTAAGGATGGTAAGATGGCTCCCTTGGTGTTGGTGAATCTGGTTCATTATCGTCCGTGATTGACTGGGAACCTGCCATCTTAGCCTGGGAACCTGCCATCTTAGTCTGGGAATCTGCCATCTTAGTCTGGGAATCTGCCATCTTAGTCTGGGAACCTGCCATCTTAGTCTGGGAACCTGCCATCTTAGCCTGGGAACCTGCCATCTTAGTCTGGGAATCTGCCAGCACAGTTAGGTCGGCTGCTGCCCACTTCCTTTGGAGCTGGTTGCCACAAGCATCTCGATTCAGCTCAGAGGAAGATCCCATGTGATGTCTTCATAGCACGGTGGCACAGCGGTAGAGTTGCTGCCTTACAGCACCAGAGATGCGGGCTCGATCCAGACTACGGGTGCTGTTTGTACGGAGTTTGTACTTTCTCCCCATAACCGCGAGGCTTTTCTCTAGGATCTTCGGTTTCCTCCTACGCTCCGAAAGCGTGCAGGTTTGTAGGTTAATTGGCTAGGTTTAATTGTAAATTGTCCCTAGTGTGTGTAGGATGGTGTTTGTGTGCAGGCATCGCTGGTCGGCGCGGACTCGATGGACTGAAGGACCTGTTTCCGCGCTGTATCTCTAAACTAAACTAAATTCCACTGGGTATTTAGTTTAGTTTAGTTTAGAGATACAGCACGGAAACAGGTCCTTCGGCCCACCGAGTCCATGCCAACCAGCGATGTCTGCACACTAACACCATCCTACACACACTAGGGACAATTTTACACATACACCAAGCCAATTAACCTTCATACCTATACGTCTCTGGAGTGTGGAAAGAAACCGAAGACTCGGAGAAAACACACGCAGGTCACGGGGAGAACGCACAAACTCTGTACAGACAGATCGAACCCGGGTCTCCGGCGCTGCATGCGCTGTAAGGCAGCAACTCTACCGCTGCGCCACCGTGCCGCCCTGATCCCAAACCTGGATGTTAAGCCCAAATGGGACCCGGCTGTTTACTTCACCACTGAGTGAGGGCAGGATAAGGCTCGGCTTTTATCACCGTGTTTATGGTGAATTGGGGACCTGTAGCAAAGTCCAGGCCTTTGCCCAGTTTGATCCATTGCGGGTTGAGGCAGCATTCACAGGGGGATGTGCAACATCAGATGTCACATGCAACCAGAAAAATCCCTGTCACTGAGGGAACACAAGAGCACATGGAAATACTGTGCATCACGATCCTCCTTATTATCTATTTCTCAGTCACTCTCTTCCTCCTCAAGTACGATTAGGGGTCAGTGCTGTTCCTTGGACTCTTGAGCATCTAACTAACGGGTCCCTGACTCAGGTTAGGGTTTGGCAATTTAAGGCTGAAAGCCCTGTCCCACTGTACGAGTTCATTCAAAGAGTTCTCCCGTGTTTGCCCTGATTCGAACTCGGAGATTTACGGTAATGGCCACTCGTCGGTACTCGGGGCTCTCGTGGACATTTTTCAACATGTTGAAAAATCTTCACGAGTCTTCCCGAGCTTACCTGCCGTTAGCGAGTCTTCCCGATTACCTGCCGTTAGCGTTATGAGCCGCTAAGAGGCGTCTCTGAGCTCCGATGTACCCGCTACGTTCATTCTCCGTGCTTACCACGAGTTTGATTTTTATTTAAAACTCGGGAGAGCTCTTGAATGAACTCGCATCATGGGACAGGGCCATGAAGTGAAAGGGATTTCCTTCATTCAGAGGGTTGTAATTCCTTACCCCTGAATTTGAGTTGAGTTGTTGTTGTGTCCGTTCTCGAATTTTGAACATTAAAGGATTGGGAGGGAAAATTATAGGCATGAATCATATGATCAGATTGAACAGCAAAATAGGTTTAACGGACAGAAAGGTCTCTGCTTGCCTCAACTAATCCACAGTCAAATTAGACCCAGGTTTGGAAAGGAAGTAGGGTGACACATCAGTTTGTGCAACTTCCTCACAGCTCCACATGTCCGGGTCTGATCCTGACCTCCAGTGCTGTCTATGCGGAGTTTGCATGTGTTCCCTGTGACTGCATGGATTTATTTTGCGAGTTATTCCTAGTGTAGATTGTGGCAACGATTATATGTAGAAAAAAACTGATGGAAACGTGAGAGAGAAATAAGTTTCAAGGCTGCAGGGAAATAAGAGGCTGTGGAGGCCAAGTCAATGGATATTTTTAAGGCGGAGATAGGTAGATTCTTGATTAGTACGGGTATCAGAGGTTATGGGGAGAAGGCAGGAGAATAGGGTTAAGAGGGAAAGATAGATCAGCCATAATTGAATGGCGGAGTAGACCTGATGGGCCGATTGGCCTAATTCTGCTCCTATCACTAATAAACATGAATTTATGAATGGAATGGAATTGATGAGATCTGAGCTCTGCTGGGAACCAGCATTTAACTGATGGGTGGAATGGCCTCATTCTGTATTGTCATAATCTTTGTAGAAAGAGTAGATCTAATTGGATGGTGGTGACAATGAGCTCGCATTTCATGGGCCAAATGTTCTTTCTTAACACCCTTACAATGATATTTTTTTCTTGCAGAACACCTCACTGCATCATGAAAGGAATAGTTGGAATATTTCAAAGCAAAGTTTTGTTGGAGTGTGTAATTATTCTCTCGTCGAGTTAAAAAAAAATACACTTAATCACCTGGATGGTCACCACTCTTTTGAAGATGATATTGAGTGCCACTGTGATCATAGGGTTCTGCTGGCTTACTTCACTGTGAAATTAAAGGCTTGTGTTTTAGTTCTCTTGTTTCTTTCACAGTCTTTCCTGTGTGCCTTTTGACAGCCCATCCAGCTCGGTGACCAGCTGAACGACCTCCTCCTGAGTATGTGCGACGACATGCCACATCGGAGAGTATCCTTGGACACCATTTTACAAATCTGCGAGGCACGTTGGCAGAGCTCAGGAGTGCTTCAGCCAAGCACGTACCTGAAGGAACTTGCTCAACTGGTGCTGGGAAGCACAGCGGAGGTCAGTATATGCTTTGTGGAGGGAGGAACTGCAGGTGCTGGTTTAAACCGAAGATTGACACAAAAAGCTGGAGTAACTCAGCGGGACAGGGAGCATCTCTAGAGAGAAGGAATGGGTGAGGTTTCGGGTCGAGACCTTTCTTCGGTAAATGCTTTGTCTTTATTCTTCTGCAGCTAAATGCAGTCTGTCCAATTCCAACAAGGCTACTATGCCCATTGCAGTCTGAAGAAGGTTTGTAGGTTCATTGACTTGGAAAAATTGTAAAATTGTCCCTAGTGTGAAGGATAGTGTTAGTGTATGGGGATCGCTGTTCGGCGCGGACTCGGTGGGCTGTATCTCTAAACTAAACTAAACTAAACTGAAGGGTCTCGACCCGAAATGTCACCGACCTATGTTCAGTCTGAAGGCACAGTGGTGCAGCGTCAGAGTTCCTGCCTTACGGCGGCAGAGATTCTGATTACGGGTGTTGTCTGTGTGGAGTTTGTACATTCTTCCTGTGACCACATGGTTTTTCCTCCGGTTTCCTCCCACAATGCAAAAATTGTAAATTGTCCATATTGTGTAGGATAGGGCTAGTGTACGGGGTGATCACTGGTTGGTGTGGACTCGGTGGGCCAAAGGGCCTGCTGCCACATTGTATCTCTAAACTAAACTAAAAGGCCTGTCTCACGAGTCTGCGGTCATTGGCGGCGAAACAGGAAGAATCTACCGCTCCTGGGCCGCCATAGACCGCGCACTCGGTCAAACGCACAATTCCGGGGCCGTGCGGCGTTGTTCCCAACACCGCACGGTGCTAAAATAAAACCAACACTGTTCAAAAATATGTTCCTACCGCACATCCTCCGCCGGTGAGGCACGAGTGCAGCACGGCCACCGCCACAGCCGCCGCCAGTGCGGCACGAGCGCCGTGCGTCGAACTTGCACCGCCACAGCCACCACCAGTGAGGCACGACCGCCGCCAGTGAGGCGCGTGTGCGGCACGGCCGCAGCCACAGCCCCGCGATCTGATAGCCGAAACAGCAAGCTCGTGGAACCGGCTGTACTTGGCCCCCCCGCGCAGCATCCGTGCGGCGCTCTCGTGATTGCCGTGCGGTCCCCTCTTCCGGCGACGCCGCGCTTCACCGCCAACGACCGCAAACCCGTGGGACAGAGCCTTAAGGGTCTTGATCCGAATCGTCCCCTATCCATGTTTGCTAGAGATGCTACCTGACCTGCTGAGTTACTCCAGCATCTTGTGTCCTTTCGTGCATTAATCAGCATTCCTTGTTTCTGCATTGTGTGTGCTCTTTGACAATGCTTTTTGATTATATCATTAGTGTGATCACTAAAGGGCCTGTCCCACTTGGGCGTCATATGCCCGTCACGCAGGCCGTGCGCGAAGATTTTGTGAATCCCAAAATCCTGGAGCGCCGCGCGTCGCTGCTTACGTCACCACGTACCATGCGCACGTAATGCACGCCATGCGCGCGTAATGCACGCCATGCGAGCATCACGTGCACGTCATGACACGGGTGTCGTGCGTCGTGACGCGTAAATGACGCGCAAATGACGCCCAAGTGGGACAGGCCCTTAATGGTTTATATATATAATTAAAACAGAGGCTGAAAGTCTGATTTGATTAGTCCATTATTTAGGTACAGAATGCCCGCAGTTAAACATTGCTGTGAACATTTTCCTCATTCTCAACACTGTATTGCAGCATTTATAATGTATTCAAAGAAGGAAGTTGATATGTGAGAGAATATAAGTTACAGGGCCACAGGGAAATGGGAGGAACAGAGTGGGATCGATGGGATTGCTCTGCTGGGAGCCAGTATGGAACTAATGGGATGAATGGCCTCATTCTGTATTGTAATAATCTTTGTGCAAATGGATGGTTATGACAATGAACTGGCACATGATGGGAATGTATAACAAAGAAAGAAAATGCAGGAAATGCTCAACAGGTCAAGCAGTATCTGTGGTAGGAGAAACAACGTTGATGCTTTGATTTTATGATCCTTCAACCCATACCAGAGTTGGTCAACGCTCCATCTGGTTTGTTCATCTCTATTTGTGAGCTGTTCAGTTGTATCCAAGTGAAATGCTGTGCCACATCTCTAGTATGGGATTGTCTTTGATAAGCAGCTGGTGATTGTATCACAGTTTACAGTTTAGTTTATTGTCAAGTGTGACAGGTACAGTCAAAAGCTTTTGTTGCTTGCTATCCAGGAAAGATTATACATGATTACAATCGAGCCATTTACAGGGTGTAGATACGTGATAAGGGAATAACGTTTAGTGCAAGGTAAAGCCAGCAAAGCCCAATCAACGATAGCCCGAGAGTCACCAATGAGGTAGATAGAAGTTCAGGATTGCTCTCTAGTTGTGGTAGGATGGTTCAGTGGCCTGATAAATACAGTTGCCTGAAACATAGATGAGGACAACCTGCAATTGACCTGTGACCTCTGAACTGTACAGAATAGCATCACACTGCAGTCAGCATAAGTTGCATCTTGAGTCTGATTGCACTCAGTTTTTTTATTTCTTCACAGCGTGGCAAATTTTGAAAAGATTCTCTGATTAATGTTGCTGTCTGGTTGGGAATTGTCCTGACCAGGAAGTAGAAACAAGGAACTGCAGACGTTGGTTTACAAATAAAAAGACACAAAGTGCTGGAGTAACTCAGTGGGTCAGGCAGCATCACTAGACAACATGGATCGGTTTTGGATTGGGACCATTCTTCAGACAATCTGAAGAGAGGTCCCGGCCTGAAGGTCACCTATCCATATTCTCCAGAGATACTGCCTGACCTGCTGAGTTACTCCAGCATTTTGGAGTATAAGAAACATTTAGTTTCAGAAACATTTAGACAGGTACATGGATCGGAGAGGTTTAGAGGGAAATGGACCAAAAGCAAGCAGATGAACAAGTGTCTATGGGACATATTGACCAGTGTGGGTAAGTTGGGCCGAAGGGCCTGTTTCCACGCTGTAAGAATCTATCACACTATGTCCTGACCATAAATATGCCTTTCATATGAACTTTTGCTTATCTTTCCAGGGGGACGAGGGAGAGCAGAGAGACAGCGTGGTGATTCAGCACGATCGGAGCGCGGTGATACGGGAGAGGTTGCATCGTAAAACGTTGCCTGAGATGCCCGTCGTGACTCGCCGAACCGTCACCCACAAAGGTAGTCCCAGGGCAGCACGGCGGCGCAGCGGTAGAGCTGCTGCCTTACAGCGCTCTCAGCGCCTGAGTCCCGGGTCCAATCCCGACTATGGGTACTTGTCCGTGCAGGAAGGAACTGCAGATGCTGGTTTAAACCAAAGGTAGACTAAAAAAAGCTGGAGTAACTCGACAGGACAGGCAGCATCTCTGGAGAGAAGGAATGGGTGACGTTTCGGGTCTGAAGAAGGGTCTCGACCCTTAAAGTCACCCTTTCCTTCTCTCCAGAGATGCTGCCTGTCCCGCTGAGTTACTACAGCTTTTTGTGTCTTTCTACGGGTACTTGTCTGTATGGAATTTATACGTTCTCCCCGTGACCGCGTGGGTTTTCTCCGAGATCTTTGGTTTCCTCCCACACGCCAAAGACGTACATCTTTGTAGGTTAATTGGCTTGGTGTAAGTGTAAATCATTCCTAGTGTGCGCAGGATAGTGTGGACGTGCAGGGATCGCTGGTTGGTGCGGACTCGCTGGGCTGAAGGGCCTGTTTCCACGCTGCATGTCTAAACTAAACTAAACTAATGCCACAGACCTTCAATGGTGCTGACCATCAACGGTCACTCAATGTGTCAGGCTTCACGAGTCCTGCTACCTACCTGAGGATTTGAACAGGGGGGCTGGGACCCAGCAGACTGCTCGAGCAGTGCAGAGATTGTGCCCAGTTACCAAGTCTTGATTGAAACATATAAGATTGTTAAGGGCTTGGACACACTAGAGGCAGGAAACATGTTCCCGATGTTGGGGGAGTCCAGAACCAGGGGCCACAGTTTAAGAATAAGGAGTAAGCCATTTAGAACGGAGACGAGGAAACACTTTTTCTCACAGAGAGTGGTGAGTCTGTGGAATTCTCTGCCTCAGAGGGCGGTGGAGGCCGGTTCTCTGGATGCTTTCAAGAGAAAGCTAGATAGGGCTCTTAAAAATAGCGGAGTCAGGGGATATGGGGAGAAGGCAGGAACGGGGTACTGATTGGGGATGATTGGGAGAAGATTTCGATGGAGAGATTCACAGGTCCAAGATCAGTCAAGTCTTGGGTGATGAAATGAAATTCACCTTAATCACATTGAATGGCGGTGCTGGCTCGAAGGGCCAAATGGCCTACTCCTGCACCTATTGTCTATTATCTCCCTCGAAATGTACCTGCCTCCCATTTACCTAATTGGAGACCTTCAAACTATCTTTAATCTTGCGCTAAAGGTTATACCCTCCATCCTGTATCTGTACACTGTGGACGACTTGATTGTTATCATGTATAGCTTTTTCGTGACTGGATAGCACACAACAAACAAGGTTTTCACTGTACCTCGGTACACGTGACAATAATAAATTAAGCTTCCTGTACTGGAGAGGTGATACTGAATTACCCTCAGCGGTTCAGTTGCGGGAGCTGCTCCTCACAAATCCAGGGACCCAGGTTCTATCCTGACGTCCGGTGCTGTCCGTATGGAGTTTGCGAGTTCTCATTGTGACCCGGTATGATTTCCAAGGGTGCGGTGATTTCCTCCCGCATCTCAAAGACATGTTAATTGATCATTGTAAGTTGCCCCTAGTGCATGTAAGTGAGTGGTAGAATTTGGGGGAGTTGATGAGAATATGTTGAATAAATGGGTCCAGATAGACATATAAATTGACAGTACATAAATACATGGTGAGGATTTGATGGGCTGAAGGGCTGGTTACCATGGTGCATGATTGTATGACTCCATCATGACAAATACTGTTTCAAATTACAACTTGCATATCCTTGAGTCATAGTCGTACAGCATGGGACAAGTCCCTTCAGCCCAACTTGTTCATGCCGACCATAAGCTCCATCTAAGCTAATCACATTTGCCCATGTTTGGCCCTATCCCTCGAAACCTTTTCTATGCACCTGGCCAAATGTCATTTAAGTGCTGTTATTTCCTGCCTCCAGTTTTTTAGATTTTAGTTTTAGAGATAGAGCACGGAAACGCCCTTTGGCCCACCGAGTCCGCACCGACCAGCGCTCCCCACACATTAACGCTATCTTACGCGCACTAGGGACAATTTTACATTGATACCAAGCCCATTAACCTACAAACCTATACGTCTTTGGAGGGTGGGAGGAAACCGAAGATCTCGGAGAAAACCCACGCGGTGACAGGGAGAACGTACAAACTCCGTACAGACCAGCACCCGTAGCCGGGATCAAACCCGGATTGCTGGCGCTGTAAGGCAGCAACTCTACTGCTGCGCCACCGTGCCGCAGTTGTGTGGTGGTGTTAATCAGCAGTGGTAGGTGTTGAGAGATAGAAGAAGGATCTTCATCTCAAATACCTGAATAGTTTCTGCTTTAGTGTTTTCTTTCTTTTTAAACCTTTTTATTAATTTTTCCACAAAAAAAATTATAGACATAATAGTGATATTAATACATAGGGATCAGGATTACATTAACAACAATGCTTTAGTGTTTTAAAATAGACTACTTAATAATTCTGGGTTTTGAAGCTTTGCTACTTCTCAAATTCTGAAGCCTAGTTTTACTTGCTCCTTGCTCAATGTTAGTGGGTATTCCCACACGATAGCCAGCTGAAGACTACAATGTGTTGGTAGGAACTGCAGATGCTGGTTTAAACTGAAGATGGACACAAACAGCTGGAGTAACTCAGCAGGTCAGGCAGCATCTCTGGAGAAAAGGAATAGGTGACGTTTTGAGTCGAGACCCTTTTTCATACTGAGAGTCAGGTGAAAGTGGGACGAGAGATATAGACCGCCTCTCGTGCCCCAGGGGCGCCTCTTGCAGCCAACCTTGAAGGCGCTGGAGATAATACCCCAGCCCCTGCCTACCGGCCTATACCTCACATTCTTAGTCGCCAGCAGCCTACTTTAGTCACAGAATCAGAGTATCAGAGTGATACAGTGTGGAAACAGGCCCTTCGGCCCAACTTGCCCACAACAGTCAACATGCCCAGCTACACTAATCCCACCTGCCTGCATTTGGCCCATATCCCTCCAAACCTGCCTATCCATGTACCTGTCTAACTGTATCTTAAACTTTGGGATAGTCCAAGCAGCAACTATCTCCTCTGGCAGGTCGTTCCATACACCCAACGTGTGAAAGATTTACCCCTCAGATTCCAATTAAATCTTTTCCCCTTCGCCTTAAACCTATGTCCTCTGGTCCTCGATTCGCCTACTCTAGGCAAGAGACTCTGTGCATCTACCCGATCTATTCCTCTTATGAATTAAGATTCTTTGCTGATCAGTATTGAGGTTAAAATGGCAGAAGGAGATTGTGAGATGGTCATATGATGGAGTCATAGAGTCATACAGCATGGAAACAGGCCCTTCGGCCCAACTTGCCCACACCGACCGACATGACCCATCTACACTAGTCCCACTTGCCTGCGTTTGGCCCATATTCCTCTAAACCTGTCCTTTCCATGTGCCTGTCTAAATGAAGTCTAATTATCAATTCAGAGTGAGATGCTGCTCTACTTCACAGAAACTTTGAGTTGATGTGAACATTTCCTTTTTGCAGAGGAGGACAGATTTCCTCAGAGGGCCGAGGTGGGCCTTGACTTGAGGTTGTCCAGCGGATCCCTGAGTGAACAGAACTCCCTCCATTCGGGGCCCATCACCAAGAGCTTCAGCCAAGACCATGTCCTTCAGAACTACGGTGCCAAGTCTTCCACTACTGCTCCAGACACGAACGGAAGCGGCGCCATTTCCAAGCCCCTCATGGGAGTTTCTTCTTACCTGTCCAAATCTAAGGAGTTTCTCAATGGCAGAGCGCAGCAGGCAGATCTGGGAGACAAGGGGATGCACAGTTCTTCCGAAGCTTGCATCACTTCTGCATTGGATGCCTATGCAAGAGCCAAGGAGAGGCAAGGAGGGTGGCAGAGATCGGAGCATGCAGTCCCAGTGGAGGGTAAGTGGAAGGGAAGTGGAATGCACCAGGGCTACTCCCTAACAATTCTGCCCCCCAATCCTGCTATAAGTGTATATGTTGTGCAAGTAATGGGGCCAGAGCTACAGTGGGTATGTGTCACCCTTAGCATCAACAAGCTTGGGTGAGAGGCGGGAAGCAATAGAGCCAGGCTCTCAATTGTCATCTGGTGACCTCCACACTGTGGTGGTATAATGATGGTCCACACTGTCTATAAGGCAGTAATTCTACTGTTGTGCCGCTGTTCCAAAGCTCTGACTTAAAACCAATAAATTTCCGTGCCCACGTGCTTTATCTGCCACAGAAGGCAGTAGAGGTCAATTCACTGGATGAATTTAAAAGAGAGTTAGATAGAGCTTTAAGGGGCTGTACCATTGTGGCGACCTAATCCGCGAGTTCTGGCGCGTTTGCCCTCGACTCTTACTCGCAGCATTGTCGACACGAGGTCCTCGGAGGTCTTTGTAACTCTCCTTCATGCTCGAGAGTAGTCCCCGCGTACTCGAGGCCTCAGCTAGGTCGCGGCGTATTTTTCAACATGCTGAAAAATGCCCGCGAGTGAAAAAAGGTCGCCATGGAAAAAATCAACATTTTTTTTACTCGTAGGTTTAGTCGATGTAGGTCATAGTAGGTCGGTATGTTATTCTTAGGTAATCGAGGGTAGTCGAAGGTAATCGAAGATAGTCTTCAACATAGTCGAAGGGAGGTCGTAGGAGATCGAACAAGGTTGTCTTCACTCTCCACTATTCGGTGTCCAATTTTCCCGAAGCTAGTCTTCAACATAGTCGAAGGAGATCGAAGGAGGTCTTCATCATGACATTTTTTCAGACTCTCCTAAACTCTTCTAAACTCGCCAATTAGGTCGCCGCAGTGGGACAGCCCCTTTAGTTTGGTTTAGAGATACAACGCGGAAACAGGCCCTTCAGCCCACCGGGTCCGCGCCGACCAGCGATCCCCGCACATTAACATTATCCTACACCCACTAGGGACAATTTTTACATTTACCAAACCAATTAACCTACACACCTGTACGTCTTTGGGGTGTGGGAGGAAACCAAAGATCTCGGCGAAAACCCACGCAGATCACGGGGAGAACGTACAAACTCCTTACAGACAGCACCCGTAGTCAGGATCGAACCCAGGTCTCCGGCTCTGCAGAAGGCAACTCTACCGCTGCGCCACCGTGACCGCTCCAGGGACTAGCGGAATCAAGGAGATTATCCAGACTCCTCACCATTGACTCCATCCACACTTCACTGTGCCCCAGCCAACATTATCAAAGACATCTCAACCCGGTCAGTTCCTCCTTCCATCCTCTTCCGTCGGGTAATAGATACAGAAACCTGAACCTATGCACCACCAGACTCAGGAACAGTTTCTGTCCCTCTCTTATTAGGCTTCTGAATGGTCCTTCCATATGCTAGGGTACTGTCTGATTCACCTCTACCCCATTGCAGACATTAGACTTTGTCGGTGGAACTGATGCTCTACAATGCTGAGAACTATATTCTGCACTCTGTATCTTCCCATTTGCTCTACCTATTGTACTTGAGTTTGGCGTGATAGTATTTATGGACAGTATTATCTGATTTGAATGCTCAGCATCCTAAGCAGAACTTTTCACTGTACCTCAGTACCGTTAGTGTCTGGAGCAGTAGTGAAAATAATAAACCTGAACCTCGGGCATTTCATTATTGGAGAGACAGTAAAATTCTAACTGAGCAATGTCATAATGTTGAGAAAAGAACTGCAGATGCTGGTTTACACCAAAGAAAGACACAAAATGCTGGAGTAACTCAGTGGGACAGACAGCATCTCTGGAGAGAAGGAATGGACGTTTTGGGTCGAGACCCTTCCTCAGACTCTGAAGAAATGTTGTGACCCATAAGATCACCCATTCTTTCTCTCCAGAGATGCTTCCTGTCTCGCTGAGTTACTCCAGCATTTTGTGTCTGTTTTTAATGTCATAATGTTGCTGTCTCTTTCATGAAGATCATTAGTATCCAGCAAAGACTTTGTTTTGCAAGAATAAATCTAAGCAGGGAACATGTTGATTGCTGCAGGAAGAGTGGTTGCTCTTGCTTTAACTGTTGCATTAGGAATTATTAACAAATGCTGAATAAACCTATGTAGCTTGGATCATTACCCTTGCAATGATTGCACTCTTTGTTCCCTGGAATGGCCCTTAATCTTTTTCAGGATGTTTCAGTTTGATTAAAAGTTAGTGGCCTGCAGTCAGTGGAAAAGGGGAAACATTCTTCAGTAGAGGTAATCTATCCTGACAAATACTGGAGTTCAGTGGGATGAGCAATGTGCTGGGAAACATTTGCTTGAATTATAATCAACAAGGCCCCAGCTTTGGCATAGAAAGGTTATCCTATGCTGATCAGTCAGTCTGTCAGTCAGTCCAATGTTTACGTCAGACTAGTGCAGAAAGAGAGTGACCAATAAGTCAAGAATGCAGTCGTTCATTCAGAGTCATTCAGAGAGCTTTATTGCGGGCTGTTATAACTGTGGGTAGACACAAAATGCTGGAGTAACTCAGCTGGACAGGCAGCATCTCTGGAGAAAAAGAATGGGCGACGTTTTGGGTCGAGACCCTTCTTCAGACTGATCGATGTTTCTGGTCGAGACCCTTCTTCAAACTGACTAACATTTCATCAGGGGCAACACAATGGCGCAGCGGTAGAGTTGCTGCCTTAAAGCGCCAGAGACCCGGGTTCGATCCCGACAACGGGCACTGCCTGTATGTTTTTTTCCGACATCTTCAGTTTCCTCCCACACTCCAAAGACATACAAGTTTGTAGGTTAATTGGCTTGGTATAAATGCAAATTATCCCTACTGTGTGTAGGATAGTGTTAGCGTGCGGGGATTGTGGGTCGGCGCGGACTCGGTGGACCAAGCGGCCTGTTTCTGCGCTGTATCTCAAAACTAAACTAAAAAAGCACTCCTGCCCACTGCTTATTATATTATCATTAATACATTTATAAAGCTCTCATGCTCATAGAAGTGCTGAGATTAATCCTTGAATCTTTTCCAAGCAACTTTCTTAAACACTCAATAAAAAGTAAAATAATAAATATTCATTTTAGTTGTAGTTTAGTTTATTGTCACATGTACTGAGGTACAGTGAAAACCTTTTGTTGCGTGTTAACCAGTCAGCAGAAAGACAATACAGGATTACAATCAATCCATTTACAGTGTATAGGTACATGATAAGGGAATAATGTTTAGTGCAAGGTAAATCCAGCAAAGTCTGATCAAGGATAGTCCGAGGGTCACCAATGAGGTAGATAGTAATTCAGCACTCGCTCTGGTTGTGGTAGGATGATTCAGTTACCTGATAACAGCTGGGAAGAAACTGTCCCTGAATCTGGAGGTGTGCTTTTTTACACTTCTGTACCTTTTGCCTGATGGGAAAGGGGAGAAGATGGAGTGGCCAGGGTACGACTCGTCCTCGATTATACTGCTGGCCTTGCGGAGGCAGCGTGAGGTGTAAATGGAATCAGTAGAAGAGAGGTTGGTTTGTGTGATGGCCTGGGCTGTGTCCACAATTTGCTACAATTTCTTGCAGTCCTGGATGGAGCTGTACCCAAACCAAGCTGATAAAATGCTTTCTATGGTGCAACTGTAGAAGTTGGTGAGAGTAGTAGGGGACATGCCAAACATCTGAAGCCCTCTAAGGAAGTAGAGGCATTGGTGTGCTTTCTTGGTCGTTGCTTCAATATGGGTGGTCCAGGAGAAGTTGTTGGTGATATTGACTCTTAGACATTTGAAGTTTTCGACCATCTGTACTTCGGTACTATCAATTCAAACTGGGGTATGTGCTCATTTTCAGCGGTTACATTGGGAAAAAAATGTAATTCCTTTATTAAGAAAAGGAGACAGAAAACTGGTAATCACCAGGCATTTAGTTTAACATCTGGCAGAGAAACTATTACTAAAGATATTTTAACAAGTCATATCTATAAATCCAAGACGATCCGGTAGGATAACGTAATTTTGTGAAATTAAATGATGTTGGAATAATTTATTGTGTTCTTTGAAGAAGAAAGATGTCCTGTAGGTGAAGGTCAACCAGTGGACAAGCTAAACTTAGATTTGGGGAACACATTTAATATGGTATTGTATCTCTCATCATTTTTCTGTCCATTTTTCACTCAAATTGACCCATCAAATTCATCATTTCTCAGACCTCGTGCATTGTCTTCTCCCCATATCCCCTGATCCCTTAACAATCTTATTTGATTTGATTTTTGATTTTGATTCAATTTATTGTCATTGCACTTTTCAGTGCAACGAAATGGTTTAGCCTGCAGTCATAACATAGAATAAATAACAAAAACACACACTCAACACAGTTTAACATCCACCACAGTGAGTCCACCAGGCACCTCCTCACTGTGATGGAAGGCAAAAAGTCCCAAAGTCCATGTCTCTTCCCTCCTTGCTCTCCCTCTGCCCTGAGGCGATCCAGGCCTCCGATGTTGTGACCCCGCCGGGTGATGGTAAGTAAGTCCCGCGGCTGAATCTGAACAGGCCAGTTCAAACTCCGTGGCCCAGGGCGGTCGAAGCTGCCGAAGCTGCCGCCCTCCAGTCCAGCGGACGCAGCTGTTGTTGCGGGAGCTACGGAAAAACAGGTCACCAACCTGTGACCTGCGAGCTCCCGACGATGTCGTCCACTGGCCCTCGCCGAGCCTCCGAGGCTCCGAAGTCGGGTCGGAAGTCCGGTCGCAACGCCACCACAGCCCCGAAGTCGGCCAGCCCCGCGCTGGCAAGTCCCGGCTGGCTCTGCCTCCCGAGCCCCGAGATCGGTCCCAGTTGGAGGCCGCCAGCTCCGCGATAGGCCTCAGCGCAGACGGAGACGGGGTATACGGCAAGAAAGGTCGCATCCCCCCCGAAGGAAGAGCCAAAAAACATGCTTCTCCCACCCCCCCACACATACACAACTAAAATAAACCAAAACAAACCGCAACAACGGGACAAAAGAAGTTTCATTGAGATCCCCTCTCATCCTTCTAAACTCCAGAGTGTACAAGCCCAGCTGCTCCATTCTCTCAGCATATGACAGTCCCGCCATCCCGGGAATTAACCTTGCAAACCTACGTTGCACTCCCTCAATAGCAAGAATGTCCTTCCTCAAATTAGGGGACCAAAACTGCACACAATACTTCAGGTGTGGTCTCACTAGGGCCCTGTACTTTGTTTTCCATGAATGGCCTTGACCACAATTTTAAACTGCCTGCCGTCTAAAATTTTGAAACACTGATATGTATGACTGAATTGATTGAAAGATGCACAAGTTCATAAGTTCTAGGAGCAGATTTAGGCAATTCGGCCCATCAAGTCTACTCCGCCATTCAATCATAGCTTTCCCTCTCAACCCCATTCTCCTCCACATGAGCCTTGACACCCTTACTAATCAAGAATCAGTTAATCTCTGCCTTAAAATTCACCATCGGCTTGGTCTCCACAGCCGTCCGTGGCAAGGAATGTCACAGATTCACCACCCTCTGACTAATGTTACACTGAACAGAGCAGGTACACATCTCTCCCAGCGGCTGTGTCCAAAGTGAAATGAAATCACTGGTTAACAGCTTTGACCCTCAAATCTGAAAAGCATTTTGCCAGGGAATGAACTTGCAGCATTTCTGCTCAAGACGAACGCCGCAGCTTAATCTATCCGCATGTCTCCTTTAATGTCAATTTTCCGATCGCTGTGTTCGAGCAATAAACGCAGCAACTTATCCGGGTGCCTGGTGCACCAGCTTAACTGGTCAGTACTGTGCTAAGCATGAGTGCAGATTCTCACAGTCTGCTGATTCTGATTCGGAATCAGCAGACTGTGAGAGTCGGCAGTCGTCCACTCCAGATTATCAGCACTGGCAATGCTGTGGAAGTGCTTCACCATCAGGGATGATTTTGGATGGAGCATTAATAGGAATTTTGCTGTTCCAACTGGCCATGAAGATTCCAACTTGTTTATTTTGTTGGCCTTGGAGCGTACGCAATAGCTGCCAAATTGTCTGCTAAAGAGTGCTGACATTTCAGAAAGTATTATTTTGCGAACCGTACACTGGGAAGGCCCTTCAGGAATGTTGGGGGTGTTTAAACAAAGAGATCAGGAGGGCAAAGAAGGATCTGTGCATGCAGCAGCAAAGAAACTTCCCACTCTTGTAAGTACGTTAAGGGCAAGAGGATGTATGTCGGAAGGAACTGCAGATGCTGGTTTACACCAAAGATAGACACAAAATGCTGGAGTAACTCAGCGGGATAGGCAGCATCTCTGGATAGAAGAAATGGGTGATGTTTCGGGTCGAGATCCTTCTTCAGACTCTCAGGCTACAGCATCAGAAGCCCGGGTTCGATCCTGACTATGGGTGCTGTCTGTACGGTGTTTGTAAGCTCTCCAGTAACCTGCATTGGTTTTCTCTGGGGAGCTCTGGTTTCCTCCCACACTCCATAGACGTGCAGGTTTGGAGGCTAATTGGCTTGGTTTAAATGTAAATTGTCCCTAGTGTGTAGGATAGTGTTAATGTTTGGGGATCGCTGGTCGACGCGGACTCGGTGGGCCAAAGGGCCTGTTTCTAAACAAAACTAAAAGGGCATCAGGGATATGCCAAGTAACTACAAGGCTTGTGAGTCTATTGACAATAGACGAATGACAATAGACTAATGACGAATGACAACTTCTAAGGCAGAAGATTAATTTACACTTGAAAGCACATTGATGAGGAAAAGTCAGCATGGCTTGGTTGGGAGCGTCTAGCACGACCAAACGTGGTCGCTTGAGGCGTACGGCCTCGCGGGGCCGGTCACAATTCGAACCGCGGAGGCGTATGGAGTTGTGCGGGGCTGGTCCCGACATCATACTCACCAATCAGCTGGGCAGGAGGCGGGCCGACTGAATTTGGGCGTCGGCAGAGACGTCATCACGCCACGGCACGCTGGGCGGTGACGTAATCGTGCAAAGCCACGCGCTAGGCGTACGACGTCAAGACGCTGCGTACGCCCTCAATGCACCTGCAGGCCGACAGGCCGTTGGCGCGCGGGATTTTCGGACAGTGCAAGATTTTTGAAGATGTCGGGACCAGCCCCGCACAACTCCATACGCGTCCGCCGATCGAAGTGGGACCGGCCCCGCGAGGCGTATGCCTGAAGCGACCACGTTTGGTCGCGCTAGACGCATGCTATCGCATGCTGGTGGGACAGGCCCTTAAGGTTTGCTGGTTGGTATTTTGTCTGTTTAATTTCATTGAATTTTTCCGAGAGGTAACTAAGTGTATTAGCAAGGGCTGTGCAATAGATGTGGTTGATATGGATTTCATATAAGGCCCTGACAAGGACCCACATGGGAGAGTGGTCCAAAAGATTCAGGCTCATGGATCCAGGGCATTTTGGCAAATTGGATCCAAAACTATCTTGGCAGTGGGAGGCAAAGGTTATGGTAGTGGGTGTTTATTTGATTGGAGGCTTGTGATCATGGTGTACCACAAAGATCAGTGTGGAGACACTTATTGTCTGTTATATGATTTGGATATGTATGGAGTAGGTATGATTAGTAAGTTGCAAGGGACGTGAAAGGTGTTGGTGTTGTTGATAGTAGTTAAACCATATAAAGTCATAGTGATCCAGTGTGGAAACAGGCTCTAAGACCCAAATTGACCACACCGGCCAACATGTCCCAGCTACACTAGTCCCACATGCCTGCATCTGGCCCACATCCTCCAAACCTGTCCTATCCATGCACCAGTCTAACTGTTTCTTAAACTTTGGGATAGTCCCAGCCTCAACTACCTCCTCTGGCAGCTTGTTCCATACACCCACTACCATTTATGTGAAAAAGTTACCCCTCAGATTCCTATTAAATCTTTTCTCCTTCACCTTAAACCTCTGTCCTCTGGTTCTCGATTCCCCTACTCTGGGCGAGAGACTCTGTGCATCTACCTAATCTATTCCTCTCATGATTTTATACACCTCTATAAAATCGCCACATCCTCCTGCACTACAAGGAATAGAGTCCCAGCCTACTCAACCTCCCTATAGCTCAGACCCTCGAGGCCTGGCAAAATCCTCGTAAATCTTCTCTGTACCCTTTCAAGCTCGACAACATTTTCCCATAACATGGTGCCCAGAACTGAACACAAGACTTTAAATGCGGACCAACATCTTGTATAACTGCAACATGACCTCCCAACTTCTATACTCAATACTCTGAATGGTGAAGGCCAATGTGCCAAAAGCCTTTTTGACCACCCTATCTACCTGCGACTCCATCTGCAAGTTACCATGCACCTGTACTCCTAGATCCTTCTGCTCTACAACACTCCCAAAAGCCCTACCATTCATATTAGATTTCCCAAAATGCAACACCTCACATTTCTCTGTATGCAATTCCATCAACCATTCCTCAGCCCACCTGGCCGACCGATCACGATCCTGCTGCAATTTCTCACAACCATCCTCACTATCTGCAATACCACCCACTTTTGCATCATCTGCAAACTTGCTAATCATGCCAAGTACGTTCTCATTCAAATTTTTAATATAATTGTAAATTGTCCTTAGTGTGTGCGGAATAGTGTTAGTGTGCGGGGATCGCTGGTCGGTGTGGACTCGGTGGGCCGAAGGGCCACTATATCTCTATATTAGTAAGATCTCTCGTACCGCAGGGAAGCAGTCAGTCTGGGCTGATATCCGGTGGAGTCAATGGATGGTTATTTAGAAAGATCACATGAGTAGATGATTGGCACAGCCTGCATTTTCAAGGGCCAGCCTGTTTACTTATTCCCATGTGACCTAGGTCTGTGCCAGCTCTCCGAGCAATCCTCTTCCCTCATTATTTTTCTAAATTACTTGTTCTCTCCACATTTCCATCAGTTACACCATCCATTTACACCAGGGGCAATTTGCACAGGCCAACTAAACCTGCTGATCCACACATCTTTGGGATGCAGAAGGGATCTAGAGCACCTGGAGGAAACCCATAGGGGGGGACATGTAAACTCCACACTGACCACACAGGTCAGGACTGACCCAAGGTCGTTGGTGCTGTGAAATAGCGGCTCCACTAACGGCATCACAGCCCTGACCCATTCTCATCCTGTTCCTTCCGTTGGAAGTCGCAGAGAGAGAGAGAGAGGCATTTCTAAGATTTCAGTCTTTATGGCTGTCCCCTGGTGACTGTTACTGTATTAGGAATGTTGTGAGCAGATGGCTTAAAATTAGCAGTTAGTTCATTATTCATAAAGCCTCGAGACTCAGAGCCTTTGAATAGATGCATCGTTGTTGTGGGTTGAGATCCTGATGTGATAGTCACTGTGTATGTTAGGCAAAGGTCTATGATCCATTGAATTGAAATGAAGACCTCTAACGTACAATTAATTCAGGCTCAAAGACTCACACAGAGATTAGGAGACTAAAGGCACTGATTTTCATTGATTTTACTGGGCATTCTGCATTCATAAGAGATTGGTTTCAAAGACGGAGATGCTGGTTTAAACCGAAGATAGACACAAAATGCTGGAGTAACTCAGCGGCGCAGGCAGCGTCTCTGGAGAAAAGGAATAGGTGATGTTTTGGGTCGAGACCCTTCTTCGTCAGGTTCTTAAGCCCCTGTCCCACTTTCCCGAGTTACCACGAATCCTTCCGAGTTTTCCCCTTGATTCAAACTCGGAGAATTACGGTAATAGCCAGCCGTAGGTACTCGGGGCTATTTTTTTTAAAATCGTGGACATTTTTCAACATGCTGAAAAAACGTCCCGACTTACCCGATGCCCCGAATACCTACGGCTGGCATTACGAGCCGCTACGAAATATCTACGGACTCCTACCGACTCGCTACGGACATTCCCCGAGTTTGAATCAAGACTACATTAGAATTGGACTACATGAGGAATTGGATAATAGCCTGCAGATGCTGGAAATCCAAAACCAAATCAGAAACGCTGTAGGTGCTTATTAGTGAGGAGAGAAACAGAATCAACATTTTGGGCCAAGGTCTCCTCAGCACAACTTAGAAAACCACAACAACCCATCCCAGGACAATGGTCACTTCAGCTTAAGACGGGAGCAGAATTAGGCCATTAGTCCCAGTGAATCTACTCTGCCATTCAGTCATCGCTGATCTATTTTACCCAATTCTCCAGCCTTCTCTTTATAACCATTGATACCCTTACTAATCAAAAACCTATCAATCTCCACTTTAAAAAGACCCAATGACTTGGCCTCCACTGTGGTTTGTGACAATGAATTCCACAGATTCACCACCCTCTGGCTAAAGAAATTCCTCCTCATCTCTATTCTAAAGGTAGGTGCTTTTTTTCTGAGGCTGTGCCCTGTGGTACTAGAGTCTCCCTCTACTGGAAACATTTGTTCCATGTCCACTCTATCTAGGCCTTTCATTATCCGGTAGGTTTCAATGATATTCTCCCTTCCATAGCTATCCTCCAGCCATCCCTCTATCAGAACCCCAATCCACTCCCCCAGTAACAGCATATAATCCTCTGACATTTTTGCCACCTCCACCAGGCTCCCACTACTAGCCACATCTTCCCATCTCCACCCCTTTCTGCTTTCCACAGAGACCGTTCCCTCCGCTACTCCCTGGTCAACTTGTCCCTTCCGACCCAAACCACCCTTCCCCAGCTACTTTCCCCAGCAACCGCAAGAGATGCAACACCTGTCCCTTTACCACCCCCATCGACTCCGTTCAAAGACCCCAACAGTCTTTCCAGGTGAGGCAGAGGTTCACTTGCACCTCCTCCAACCTCATCTACTGAATCAGCTGTTCCAGGTGTCGAGACCAAGCGCAGGCTCGGCGATTGTTTTGCTGAATACCTCTGCTCAGTCCGCCTAAACCTACCTGATCTCCCGGTTGCTCAGCACTTTAACTTCCCCTCCCATTCCCAATCTGACCTTTCTGTCCTGGGCCTCCTCCATTGTCAGAGTGAGGCCCAGCGCAAATTGGATGATCAGCACCTCATATTTTGCTTGGGCAGCTTACACCCCAGCGGTATGAACATTGACTTCTCTAACTTCAAGTAGTCCTAGCTTTCCCTCTCTCTCTCCATCCCCTCCCTCTTCCCAGTTCTCCCACCAGTCTTACTGTCTCCGACTACATTCTATCTCTGTACCGCCCACTCCCCTGACATCAGTCTGAAGAAGGGTCTCGACCCGAAACGTCATCCCTTCCGTGGGTTTTCTCTGGGATCTACAGTTTCCTCCTTCATTCCAAAGGCGTACAGGTTTGTAGGTTAATTGGCTTGGTGTAATTGTAAATTGTCCCTAGCGTGTGTAGGATAGTGTTAGTGTGTGGGGATTGCTGGATGGTGCATACTCGGTGGGCCGAAGGGCCTGTTTCCATGCTGTATCCCTAAACAATGTACAAAGAGTAAACCAGAAAACTCTGTGAGGGAAAGTACTGCCCTCTGTACTTATTTAAGGAACACCCAGCATGTATTAACTACCCACAGATCTCCAAGAGGGTAACAATGTTACTTTCAAAGTCAGTGAATATCATGAGAGACTGTTGGAAGTTTATTCTCAAGCTACGGTGACAGTTCCCAATTTTTGCCTGCGGTATTAGGTCTTGGGGAATAGGAGTAGAATTAGACCATTCGGCCCATCAATTCCACTCAGCCATTCAATCATGGCTGATCCATCTCTCCCTCCTAATGTTACAAAGGTATGGTCTTCAACACTATTCCAGAAGTCTTTTTACTGCGCAACTTTGACACAGACCTTGATCAAGAGAAACAAACCAGTGGCTTAAGCAGAAAGACTATTAGCCTCTCTCATGCTGACTAATGAAAAGATTAAGTGGATTATTCTCAAAGCCAAAAGGGATTGCTATTTTTAGCTTTAGTTTAGTGGCTGCTTTGCTGAACTGGATGAGGGACAAGCAAAAACACTTTGCAGGAAGGCTAAAGGCTACCTTCAAGGTGCAGCGATAGAAGCCATGCTTCCAGTGGGGAGAGAGCCCTTTCTCCATCGCGAGCTGCAGCATTGAAATGTGTCCCAATAGTTCCCCAAGTGTGGCACTGCCCTGGGTCAGACGGCCTTCTTTCAAGTCAGAAGGGTTTTCTCAGAGTGAAGAAACAGCCATGCCCTACTTGCTGTTACCAGAGAGCATTGTGACTTTGTGAGTAATTGGATTTTGTGTTTTCAGCGAGCTGGCATCGGCAGGAAGAGTGGAGAACGCAAAACAGGAATTCAATAGCAAGCCGTTACCGACACCTCACCGACAGGTATGCCATGTACAGCTGAGAACAAGTGACAATCATTTCACTCTCACGTTCTAAAACTGTGGTAACAGCTTTATATATATATTTTTGTGAGAACTTCCTTTCCTGAAGATTGAAAAAACAACCTTGCACTAAACGTAATTCACGTTATTCCCATATCCTGTTTCCTGGGCGGCACAGTGGCACAGAGGTAGAGCTACTGCCTTACAGTGCCCGAGATCCGGGTTCGATCCTGACCACAGTTGCTGTCGATACGGAGTTTGTACGTTCTCCCTGTGACCTGCATGGGTTTTCCCTGAGATCTTCGGTTTCCTCCCACACTCCAACAGGATTGTTGGTTAATTGGCTTGGTGTAAATGTAAAATTGTTCCTAGTGTGTGTAGGATAGTGTTAGTGTGCGGGGATTGCTGGTCGCTGCTGACCTGGTGACCTGGTTTCCACACTGTATCTCTAAACTAAACGGTACACTGCGGATGGCTCAATTTTAATCATGTATTGTTTACTTTTTAGTTTAGTTTAGAGATACGGCGCAGAAACAGGCCGTTTGGCCCACGGACTCCTCACCGACCAGCGATCCCCGCACATTAACGCTATCCTACACACACTAGGGACAATTTACACTTACAGCATACCATAGCCAATTACCCTGCAAACCTGTACGTCTTTGGAGTGTGGGAGGAAACCGAAGATCTTGGAGAAAACCCATGCGGTTGCGGGGAGAACGTACAAACTCCGTACAGACAGCATCCGTAGTCGGGATCGAACCTGGGTCTCCGGCGCAGTAAGCGCTGAAAGGCAGCAACTCTACCGCTGCGCCACCGTGCCGCCCTTTCCGCTGTCATTCCGCTGATTGACTGGTTAGCACAAAACAAGCGCTTTCCACTGTACCTCAGTACACATGACTATAAACTAGACTAAACTTAACTTTATCTCCTGCAATTCTTTCTGAATAGACTGTCGTAGTAATTTCACACAGCCCGACTTCTATCAATGGATACAGTTGCCATAATTGCTTATGCCTTTAAGGCGCGCTCTCATTATTTTTTGCTGTTTGGAGTTTGAATTGGAGTATTGAAATGCAGGATTTGCTTCGATGAAAAAACACTTCTAAAATTCTCTTGATTTTCGAGGGGGTTTTGCTTCTGAGCAATATAACATTTTAACAGCTTAATTGATTATGCTTGGGGTCCCAATTTTATAATGTCCTCCAGCCTTACAAGCCACTGGCAACAAAAGCTGTAGGAAGGACGGGGCTGATCTTATTGAGGTGGATAAGCTCATGAGGTAATAGATAGAGTGAAAGCACAGAATCTTTCACCCAGAGTAGGGGAATCGAGAAACAGAGTCCACACGCAAACTGGAGTAACAGCAACTCGTATTTACGGTAATTTCTTCACCTAAAATTGGAGACTTCAATGCTCAGTCTGCTACATGCTACCCTGGTGGAATATGAGGTGCTGTTCTTCCAGTTCACATGTGGTCTCATTCTGGCAATGGAGGAGGTCCAGGCTAGAAAAGTCAGTATGGAAATGGGGAGAGGAGTTAAAATGATTAGCAACCGGGAGATCCAAAAGGCCTTGGCGGATCGAGCACAAATGTTCAGAAACATAGAAACGTAGAAAATCGGTGCAGGAGTCGGCCATTCGGCACCTCGAGCCAGCACCCCCATTCGATATGATCATGGCTGATCATCCAAAATCAGTACCCCATTCCTGCTTTCTCCCCATATCCCTTGATTCCATTAACCTTAAGAGCTATATCTAACTCCCTCTTGAAAACATCCAGTGAATTGGCCTCCACTGGCCTTTGTGGCAGAGAATTCCACCGATTCACAACTCTCCGGGTGAAAATGTTTTTCCTCATCTCAGTTCTAAATAGCCTATTCCTTATTCCTAAACTGTGACGCCTGGTTCTAGACTCCCGCAACATCGGGAACATTTTTCCTGCATCTAGCCTGTCCATTAAGATCCCTGTTTCCATAAGATCCCTTCTCATCTTTCTAAATTCCAGTGAATATAAGCCGAGTCGATCCATTATTTCATCATATCACAACCTGGTGAACCCACGCTGCAATACTCCAGGTGTGGTCACACCAGGGCCCTGTACAACTGCAGTAGGACCTCCTTGCTCCGATACTCAAATCCTCTCGCTATGAAGACCGACATGCCATTCGCTTTCTTCACTGCCTGCTGTACCTGCTTGCTTCCTTTCAGTGGCTGATGTACAAGGACACCCAGGTCTCGTTGCACCTCCCCTTTTCTTAATCTGACACCATTCAGATAATAATCTGAACAGTCGGCGAGTCTATGCTTGGTGTCGCCGATGTATAGAAGGCCACGTCAGGAACATCGGATGCAGTAGATGAAGTTAGAGGGTGTGCGACGGGTTCAGTTAAGGGTAAAGTTACACGACTGAAGAGACAATTCAAAGCCGGATTATCAACAGTATAATTGCTTCGGCAGCTAAGGTCATAATCAGGGGACATAGTATAGTGTTTACAATAGTCTTTTTGTCTCTGAAAGCTGACATACTTGTAATAATAACAAAAATGCAGATCAATATATTTACCGTGCAGGCTGGGGATATTAAATATTAGGGCAGCAAGTTGGCGCAGCGGTAGAGTTGCTGCCTAACAGCGTCAAAGACCCGGGTTTGATCCTGACTACGAGTGCTGTCTGTACGGAGTTTGTACGTTCGCCCCATGACCGTGTAGGTTTTCTCCGGGTGCTTCGGTTTCCTCCCACATTCTAAAAACGTACAGGTTTGCAGGATAATTGGCTTTGGTAAGAATTGTAAATTGTCCCGGTTGTGTAGGATAATGTTAATATAGTTTGGTTTAGAGATGCAGCGTGGAAACAGGCCCTTCGGCTCACCGGGTCCGCGCCGACATGAGATCCCTGCATATTAACACTATTCTACACACACTAGGGACAATTTTTTGCATTTACCAAGAGAATTAACCTACACACCTGTACGTCTTTGGAGTGTGAGAGGAAACCGCAGATCTCGGGGAGAATGTACAAACTCCGTACAGACAGCACCCGTAATTGGGATTG
Organism: Malacoraja senta; assembly: GCA_038087875.1. NCBI lineage: Eukaryota > Metazoa > Chordata > Chondrichthyes > Rajiformes > Rajidae > Malacoraja > Malacoraja senta. Next base: position 6,941,678 of record CM075990.1, on the reverse strand, counting down.
AACCCGTGTCTCCGGCGCTGCAAGCGCTGTAAGGCAACAACTCTACCACTGCGCCACCGTGCTGCCCTAATATTATTAGTGTACACGGATCGCTGATTGGTGCGGACTTGGTGGGCCAAAGGGCCTATTTCCGTGCTGTATCTCCAAACTAAACTAAAACTAAACTAAACTAAACAGTGGTAATCATTGTGGGGGGGGTGATTTTTGTCTGTAAATGATATTTTATTTAGTGTCCAAGATGGCTGCCGGAGGGGAGAGTGGACGCTGGCGCGTTTTAGCAGCCGCTGCTCTCTCTTCCATATTGTGTTTTTGATTTTTGTTTTTGGATTGATTTTTAATTTGGCTTTAATTTGTGTACTCGTGATGTCTTTACTATTTATTTCATTCCGCTTACAGGTTTCTACACTTTGTTAAACTTTGTAAGGTGTCCTTGAGACTTTTGAAAGGCGCCCATAAATAAAATGTATTATTATTATTATTATTATAAACTAAAACTAAAGATAGACTTCAGTCTGAAGAAGGGACTCGACCCAAAACGTCACCCATTCCTTCTCTGCAGAGATGCTGCCTGTCCCGCTGAGTTACTCCAGCTTTTTGTGTCTACCTTCGGTTTAACCAGCATCTGCAGTTCCTTCCTACACTAAAACCGAACTAGACCCAGTAGATGTTACTGAGATGTGAAGGTGGAGAACTAAATATTCTGGGGTACAACACAAGGGAATAGGCTGCCTGGTAATGGATGTGGGGTGGGCCCTACTGTTATGGGAGTGGAGGGAAAGGCTGAGACAATGGGTGTGTGTTGGAGCTCCAGGGACCAGTGACTGACAAATGTGAGAGAAAGAGGAATATAATCTTCATGCATGCTGAGGATAGTAAAGAGGCTCAAGGTTACGTCCAGAGTTCGGGGGTAGATGATAAGGGTGGTATTTGGTAATTATTGTATGTGGAGCTGGGTGATGGGGAAGCCGTTGTTCTGGTTTGTAACTTTTTAGGTTCCACAGAGTAAACACGTGACCATTATCTACCAGCTTATTCCAGTCCGTTGCCTTTTGCCATTTGCTTGATCATAAGGTCATAAGGAATTGTAGAATTAGGCCATTCGGCCCATCAAGTCTACTCTACCGTGGCTCTCCCACCTAACCCTATTCCCCTGCCTTCTCCCCATAAGTTCTGACACCCGTACTAATCAAGAATCTATCAATCTCTGCGTTAAAAATATCCACCGACGGCCTCCATGGCCAAGAATTCCACAGATTCACCTCCCTCTGACTAAAGATCATAGGACATAGAACGGTATAGCACACAAGCAGGTTGTTTGGCCTACATTCTATACCTAACATGATGCCAAGACAAAATCTTAGCTGCCTGCGTAGAATCCAGATCGCTCCATTCCCTGTATATCTACCTGCCTATCCAAAAGTCCCGTATATGCCGCTATCGTCTCTGCCTCAACCGCCACCCCCAGCAGTGCGTTCCAGGCACTCACCACCCTCTGTGTAAAGGAACTTGCCACGCACATCTCTTTTAAACTCACCTTGAGATTGAGCTTCATGAAGCTCAGATTGTCAGTGCGACGCTGGGAAGAGCATTTTAGTGAGGAAGTGCAGGCAAAATACCAGCACCTTTTCTTGGTCTGACAGGATAGATGGCCAAACCATCAGGTCCCATGTTCTGTTACATGATTCACACACTGTCTGGAGATCACCTCTTGCAGCATGCACTGGAGTCAGAACTGAAACTTCAAGGGCAATCAACAGACCAAGAGCCTCATTGAGTTCTTGTGGATGAGTTCACAGCTCCTGGTTTATCAAGGTGGACTTTCTCAGCCTGTGATGTTGAACTGATTTGATAAGAAGGCAGTTGAACTGATTTGATAAGAAGGCAGAGGACACTCATTGCCATTTCTGTCCCTTGACTGGCCCTTGAAAGGAATTAACAGCTAATGCTGCTGCCATCTTCCTGCGTGAGAATTATTTATTTTTAGGTTATAATAAGTCGAGAGTAAATATATGAATATCATTTACCAGCGTATTCCAGTGTTTGGAATTTAGACTTTGGAGATACTGCGCAGAAATAGGCACTGTGGCCCACTGAGTACGCGCTGACCAGCGGTCACTCCGTGAACTAGCACTATCCTACACACTAGGGGCAATTGAGAAATTTTACCGATGCAAATTAACCTACAAAGTGGAATTCTTTGCCACAGAAGGCTGTGGAGGCCAAGTCAGTGGATATTTTTAAGGCAGAGATGGATAGATTCTTGATTAGTACGGATGTCAGAGGTTATGGGGAGAAGGCAGGAGAATGGGGTTAGGAGGGAGAGATAGATCAGCCATGATTGAATGGAGGGGTAGACTTGATGGGCCAAATGGCCTAATTCTGCTCCTTTTTGACCTTATGACCTTATAAACCTGTACGAACTATGAGCGTGGGAGGAAACTGGAGCATCCGCAGGAAACTCACGCAGTCACAGGGAGAACGTGCAAACTCCATACAGACAGCACTCATGGTCAGGATCGATCCTGGGTCTCTGGCGCGGTGAGGCAGCAGCTCTACCCCTGCCTGCCGTGCCACCCCTTTTGAGGGGGAAAAATAGTGTCAATTGTCTTTTGCTATATGCTTGCATCATAGAACAGAGATCAGTGAACAGTACAGCACAAGAACAGGCCCTTCAGCCCACAATGTCCATACCAAACACGATGCCAAGCCCGACTCTTATCTGCCTGCATATAATCCACATCTCTCCAGATCAGCCTCTGATTTTTCTGCTTTGGTTCCTTGAGCAACCCTGATATCCAACGCTGCATCATTGGCAGCTGATGCCTTCCCTTGTCCAGCTCCTAAATTCTGTAATTCTCTGCTTAAATATCACCACTTCCATTAAGACATTTAATTAACTCTCCAAATATTTCATCAGGCATCGCTGTTAAATCTTGTCTGAATGCACTGGCGTGTAACACCTTATCTTGTTACGTTAAAGAGTTTACTCACGTAGAATTTTGTTATCACTATTTTAGACCACAAAGTAATTAATACGTTCATCCTCCTGGTGAATTTTCGTAATCCGCATTGAACTTCAGTTCATTCTGTTATTTAGGTTATTTGTTCTAATTTACTCCAGGATTTTGTCAGTATTTTATTAATGTTGCAGAATGTCATTTGATTTAAGTTGTAGCATGCAAACAGAAGTTGGTCTCATTATGGAAACTTGAACATACAATCTAGGCTTTCCCTCCCAGTTCAGTGTCTAGGCAACGTAATGTTGAAAAGGCTGTCAGCTGGAACAAATGTTAAGCCATCAGCTGCTTATAAAAGGTTTCATGGCCCTAATTTAAAGGTGAGGACAGTGGGGTAGCAGGTAGATATGTTGCCTTTACAGCTCCAGTGAGCCTTGTTCAATCTTGAGCTGTAAGGGTGTCAGGGGTTATGGGGAGAAGGCAGGAGAATGGGGTTGAGAGGGAGAGATAGATCAGCCATGATTGAAATGTGGAGTAGACTTGGTGTGCCGAATGGCTAATTCTGTTCCTGCAATTTATTAACTTACAAACTTGACCTCCGGAGCTTTCTGCGTGGAGTCTGCACGATCTCCCTTTGATCGTGTGGGTTTCCTCCGGGTGCTCTGGTTTCTTCCCACGTTCCAAAGACGTACGGGCTGGTAGGCGAATTAGCCACTGCATATTGCCCCGAATGTATAAGTGAGTGGTAGAATCTGGCAGAAGTTGGAATATGGGAAAAATAGTGGTCAGTAAACCAACATGAGGAACATGACACAATGGGCTGATATGGCCTCCTGTGCAATAAGGAAGCATGTTAAATATAAAATGTTGGCATAAAAAGAGAAAGTGTTGGATATAACCAGCACATTGTGCATCCTCTGTGAAGAAACATACTTAACGTCAGGTAGACACAAAAACCTGGAGTAACTCAGCAAGACAGGCAGCATCTCTGGAGAGAAGGAATGGGTGACGTTTCGGGTCGAGACCCTTCTTCAGACCCGAAACGTCACCCATTCCTTCTCTCCAGAGATGCTGCCTGTCCCGCTGAGTTACTCCAGCATTTTGTGTCTACGGTTTAAACCAGCATCTGCAGTTCCTTCCTACACTTCAGGTCAGATCATCGAGTTCCCTCATGACTTGACATGGCGCTATTTCTCTCTCTACAGATTATGTCTCTGATGCCTCAATTTGCAAAATTTTCAAATATGCATATTCCATTAGATTTTGCTTTTGAATTTGCAATGTTCTGAGCGACCCATTGCTTAACCACATTTGTGTATTCACTGCATCACTGTGTCCATATTATGCATTCCATGCCATCCAGAGGTGACTAGATTTCAAAAACCATATCACTAGTTGGAAAGCACTTTGGTTTACATCAAAAGTAATACATCAATGCAGCATTTTATTAATTTACAAAAGGCAAGAATCATCTTGATTTGGATTATGCGAGTTACTAAAGAGGCAATTCATGAATGAATACAGAATTAATCAGATAGTCTAATCTTCAAGATTCATAATGGTGACGAATCACTGTTTCAAGGTCATTCATAAAATACATCTTTGTTCTTATTCACACTTAGATGGATAGAATTGTAACGCCAGGGCAGTGCTTCACAATTTCACAAATTATAAGAGTAGAATTAGGCCATTCGGCCCATCGAGTCTACTCCGCCATTCAATCATGTCTGATCTCTGCCTCTGAATCCCATTTTCCTGCCTTCTCCCCATAATCCTTGACACCCGATCTAATCAAGAATTAAAAAACTCTTGTAGCGGTAAGTTGATGCTATTGACGGAGTTGGGCGTAACTTGCTGTTTCCATTTGTGAAGGTCCTTGAGTACATTAAGTACCAACTCCAGTGGCATCCACTTGGAGAGTGAACGTGATTACCTACTGAGTGGAGGCTCGTACATCCCAGCTGCATTCCTGAACGAGGCAAAGAGCTTGCCGCAGAGAGCCGCTTCTGTGCCCTGCTTCTTGCACCAAAAGGGAAAGGTAGGATCACATTTTGCTTTTGCTAGAGTACTGAGAAGAAGAAGTCTTCACTCCCATGTTGTTTCATGTCCACAAACCTCTGGGATTCTTGACCCCAGAGGATTGTGTAGGTTTGGTGGTTGAGAGCATTTAAGATGGGGGTGGATACATTCTGGAAAGATCATTTTGAAGAATTGATGGCTACGGAGAACTGGTACAGAGGTAGAGTTGAGGCTGTGGGCCTATCAACTCCATAGAACATAGAACAACACAGCACAGCAAAGGGCCCTTCGGCCCACAATGTTTGTGCCGAACATGATGCCAGGTTAAGCAGATCTCATCTGCCTGTACATGATCCATATCCCTCTACTCGCTGGAGTTTAGAAGGATGAGGGGGTACCTCATTGAAACTTACAGAATAATGGAAGGCATTGATAGAGTGGATGTGGAAAGGATGTTTCCACTGGTGGGAGAGTCTAGGACTAGAGGTTATAGCCTCAGAATTAAAGGGCGCTCTTTTAGACAGGAGGTACGGAGGAACTTCTTTAGTCAGAGGGTAGTTAATCTGTGCAACTCATTGCCACAGAGGGCTGTGGAGGCCACCAGTGGATATTTTAAAGGCAAATCCTTGATTGGAACGGGTGTTAAGGGTTATGGGGAGAAGGCAGGAAAATGGGATTCATTGGCAGAAATCAGCCATGATTGAATGGCGGAGTAGATTCGATGGGTCGAATGGCCTAATTTTACTCCTATAACTTGTGTTCCCTGCATTTCCATGTGCCAATCTTCAAACCTCTTAAAGACCACTATCATATCTGCCTCCTCCAGTATCATCATATTAAATTCTGAGGCAGGATTGTGGGGCTGAGTAGCCTATATTTCTGCTCCTATTTTTCTTGTGTTCACACAGTTGCTTCGGCCGAGAGAAATGTTTTTGATCCTGAGTCGAGAGGGGAGCAGTGGTTCACCTGTCACTTGGGTGAAGTGCATGATCTTTGGCTCCTAGCTTCGTTACTTTGGAATCAGTGACTGAGACCCAAAAGGGCCTGTCCCACTTGGCCGGCATTTGCGCCTCATTTATGCGTCATATGTAAAATAGGTCGACGCGATGTGACGTACAGGTAGCGTGTGGGTAGCACGAGACGGGCGCATGGAGAGGCGTGGAGGAGCGTGGAGTTGCGCGCGGTATCGCGCGGCGTTCCAGGATTTCGTACTGTGCGAAATCCTCGCGCGCCACGTGCGTGACGTATCGCGTGCGCACGCTGACACATTGGGTACGCACGCTGACGCGGGTGGCGTCGCACACTGCGTCCCGACGTCTCACGTGTATCCCGTGGTGTCGCATGGTTATGTCACCGTGCGTAACCATGCGTCGCCGCGCGCCGCAAGGTATTCTAATGACGTCACGCACACCAGACAGCATGATGACGCATCGACCAATTTTACATATGACGCGTAAATGAGGCGCAAATGACGGCCAAGTGGGACAGGCCCTTTACACTGTGAGAGGATGTCATAATGCTAATGTATTGACGTAGGGAGAAGGCTGTGAAGAGTTAAATGTTCACAAGTTCCAGGTGGAATATACCACTTGAGCGCAGATTCAATCTCAAAAGTGTATGTCGTATATAATTCAAATAATCAGAAGCATATGAGGGGAATAGATAGGTTGAATGTACAGTTGTTTACCCAGAATAGGGGGAATCAAGAATCAGAGGACATAGGTTTAAGGGAGAGGGGAAATGTTTAATAGGAACCTGAGGGGCAACTTTTTCACACAAGAGGTGGTGGGTGTATGGAAGGAGCTGCCAGAAGAGGTAGTTGAGGCAGGGACTATAACAACATTTAAAAGACATTTGGACAAGTACACAGATAGGAAATGTTTAGAGGGATATGGGCTATACATAGGCGGGTGGGACTAGCGTAGATAAGACATTTTGGTCAGCATGGGCAAGTTGGGCCGAAGGGCCTGTTTTCCGTGCTGTATGACTCTATCACCAAGACCTCTATGGGGGGGAAAAAAGCTGGGTGATATTAACTGGTGCATTCTTTTGAAGGGATAGCATTGGGACGATGGGCTGACCGGCCTCCATGTATATGTGTGATGACTCTATGGTTCTGTTTCCTGTTCTCTGCAGCAGCGATATTCGGGGCCAGAGTTTATTCGGATGGCTGGAGGTCCTACGATGGCATTAGATCTGCCCGGCTCCATTGTGGTGAGGAACCCAATCTCCTGTGTGACGTCCACAACAGAGGCTTCACCATTGGTCCCCTCCGCCCCCACCTCAACGAGTTCCGGGTCCGCCACGACGTAGAGCTTTTCTTCTTCTATGGGAAGGAGTCCTCACCACCCAGCGATGACCCCTTCTCCTGTTTCCACCGGTCCCCCTCCTCTTGGACTCCCCAGAGCGGCCTTCTACCCTCTCTAGACCACTTTATTTCCAACTGCAGGTGTGAAATCAACTGTCTCAACTCTTCCACTCCCCTTACCTACTCTAACCTCACCCCAGAGTCTGAAGAAGGATCTCGTCCCAAAACGTCACCTATTCCTTCTATCCAGAGAAGCTGCCTGTCCCGCTGAGTTACTGCAGCATTTTGTGCCTATCTCCTGTGTGACCATTTAAGTGACGTAAACTGTGCTGACTGACAGGAAGGTGGCGGAGTGAAGCAGCAGCCCAGAGCAAATCCCCTGTCACTAGTCTGAATTCCACATTCTGCAGAGTAGCTTGGGCAGCAAGGTGGCGCAGCGGTAGAGTTGCTTGTTTACAGCGCTTGCAGCGCCGGTGACCCGGGTTCGATCCTGACTGCGGGCGCTGTCTGTCCGGTGTTTGTACGTTCTCCCCGTGACCGCTTGGGTTTTCTGCGAGATCATCGATTTCCTCCCACACTCCAAAGATGTACAGGTTTGGAGGTCAATTGGCTTTGTATAAAAGTGTGTGTAGGATAGTGTTAATGTGCGGGGATCGCTTGTCGGCGTGGAAGGGCCTGTTTCCGCGCTGTATCTCTAAACTAAACTAAACTACACTAGCTGGTGCCCCCTTTGTGCAAGTCCTTAGCCCCCATTCACGAGGCTATTGACATTGGTTTGACATGGGTTGGAAAGATTAGTTTAGTTTAGTTTATTGTCACGTATACAGTGAACAGCATTTTTGCTGTGTTCTATTCAGTCAGGGGAAAGACTATACCTGATTACAATCAAGCCGTCCACAGTGTACAGACACAGGTTAAAGGGAATCCCGTTTAGTGCAAGGTAAAGTCCAGTAAAGTCTGATTAAAGACATTCTGTTGGGTCTCCAATGAGGTCAGGACTGCTCTCTAGCTGGTGGTCCCTGGGATGGGGCGAGATTGATCCCTGGGATCGCGGGACTGTCATATGAGGAAAGATTGAAAAGACTAGGCTTGTATTCACTGGAGTTCAGAAGGATGAGGGGGGATCTTATAGAAACATATAAAATTATAAAAGGACTGGACAAGCTAGATGCAGGAAAAATGTTCCCAATGTTGGGCGAGTCCAGAAGCAGGGGCCACAGACTTAGAATAAAGGGGAGGTCATTTAAGACTGAGGTGAGAAAAAACGTTTTCACCCAGAGAGTTGTGAATTTATGGAATTCCCTGCCACAGAGGGCAGTGGAGGCCAAGTCACTGGATGGATTTAAGAGAGAGTTAGATAGAGCTCTAGGGGCTAGTGGAGTCGAGGGATATGGGGAGAAGGCAGGCACGGGTTATTGATAGGGGCCGATCAGCCATGATCACAATGAATGGCGGTGCTGGCTCGAAGGGCCGAATGGCCTCCTCCTGCACCTAGTTTCTATGTTTCTATGTTTCTATGGTGATAGGATGGTTCAGTTGACCGATCACAGCTGGGATGAAACCGTCCCTGAATCTGGAGATATGCGATTTCACACTTCTCTACCTAGAAACATAGAAACATAGAAAATAGGTGCAGGAGTAGGCCATTCAGCCTTTTGAGCGAGCACCGCCATTCAGTATGATCATCCAAAATCAGCACCCTGTTCCTGCTTTCTCCCCATATCCCTTGATTCCATTAGCCTTAACCTCTACCTCTTGCCTGATGGGAGAGGGGAGAGGGGAGAGGGGGAATGACCAGGGTGAGACGCATCCTTGATTATGCTGGTGATCTACATAGATGCAAAGATTGAAGAAAGCTTTAATATGTGAGGTAAGTGCTAAGATTCCTAATGACATGCACATTTGGATTGGTTACAAGTGGAGGAAAATGGACAGAAGACTTTCCAGTTTGGGCCCATTCTTCATGCAAATGGAACTAGGAAATCCATCACTGGAGTGACCTACACGTTGGAACTTGAGATTAAACCTTGCCACGATGATAGACGGGTTCTGGTAGATTATTCCCAACCAGAGGCAACCGTGGCTGACAAGGGACGTTAGGGATGGAATAAAACTCAAAGAAAAGGTGTATAACACAGCAAAGAATAGCGGGAAGCCAGAGGATTGGGAAACTTTCAAAGGGCAACAGAAGGTATCAAAAAGGGCAATAGGGGGTGAAAAGATGAAGTACGAGGGTAAGCTGGCGAAGAGTATAAAGAAGGATAATAAAAGCTTCTTTAGGTATGTTAAGAGAAAAAGATTAGTGAAGACAAATGTGGGTCCCTTGAAGGCAGAAACAGGTGAAATTATTATGGGGAACAAGGAAATGGCAGAAGAGTTGAACAGGCACTTTGGTTCTGCCTTCACTAAGGAAAACACAAACAATCTCTCAGATTTACTAGAGTACAGAGGATCTAGGGAGACAGAGGAACTGAAAGAAATCTGCGATAGGCGAGAAACAGTATTGGGGAGACCGATGGGACTGAAGGCTGATAAATCCCCAGGGCCTGATGGTCTGCATACCAGGTTACTCAAGGAGATGGCTCTAGAAATCATGGAGGCATTAGTGATCATTTTCCAATGTTCTACAGATTCAGGATCAGTTCCTGTGGATTGGAGGGTAGCTAATGTTATCCCACTTTTCAAGAAAGGAGCGAGATAGAAAACGGGGAATTATAGACCAGTTAGCCTGACATCGGTGGTGGGGAAGATGCTGGAGTCAATTGTTAAAGAAGTAATAATGGTGCATTTGGATAGCAGTAAAAGGATTGGTCCAAGTCAGCATGGATTTATGAAGGGGAAATACTGCTTGACTAATCTTCTGGAATTTTTTGAGGATGTGACAAGAAAAATGGATGAAGGAGAGCCAGTGGATGTATTGTATCTGGACTTTCAGAAAGCCTTTGATAAGGTCCCACACAGCAGATTAGTGGGCAAAATTAGAGCACATGGTATTGGGGGTAGGGTATTGACATGGATAGAGAATTGGTTGGCAGACAGGAAACAAAGAGTAGGAATAAACGGGTCCCTGTCAGAATGGCAGGCAGTGGCGAGTGAAGTGCCGCAAGGCTCGGTGCTTGGGCCGCAACTATTTACAATATATATTAATGATTTAGATGATGGAATTAAAAGTAACACTAGCAAGTTTGCAGATGACACAAAGCTGGGTGGCAGTGTGAACTGCGAAGAGGATGCTAGGAGGCTGCAGGGTGACTTGGACAGCTTGAGTGTGTGGGCAGATTCATGGCAGATGCAGTATAATGTAGATAAATGTGAGGTTATCCACTTTGGCGGCAAGAACAAGGAGGCAGATTATTATCTCAATGGTGTTAGATTAGGAAAAAGGGAAGTGCAAGTGCAAGGAGACCTGGGTGTCCTTGTACACCAGTCATGGAAAGTAAACATGCAGATACAGCAGGCAGTGAAGAAAGCTAATGGCATGTTGGCCTTCATCACGAGAGGATTTGAGTGTAGGAGTAAATAGGTCCTTCTGCAGTTGTACAGGGCCCTGATAAGACCACATCTGGAGTATTGTGTGCAGTTTTGGTCTCCTAATTTGAGGAAGGACATTCTTGTTATTGAGGCAGTGCAGCGTAGGTTCACGAGGTTAATCCGCAGGATGGCGGGACTGCCATATGAGAAAAGATTGGAAAGATTGGGCTTGTATTCACTGGAATTTAGAAAGATGAGAGGGGATCTTATAGAAATGTATAACATTATAAAAGGACTGGACAAGCTAGATGCAGGAAAAATGTTCCCAATGTTGTGGAGTCCAGAACCAGGGGCCACAGTCTAAGAATAAAGGGGAGGCCTTTTAAAACTGAGATGAGAAAAAAACGTTTTCACCCAGAGAGTTGTGAATTTGTGGAATTCTCTGCCACAGAAGGCAGTAGAGGCCAATTCACTGGATGAATTTAAAAGAGAGTTAGATAGAGCTTTAGGGGCTAGCGGAATCAAAGGTTATGGTGAGAAGGCAGGCACGGGTCACTGATTGTGGATGATCAGCCATGATCAAAATGAATGGCGGTGCTGGCTCGAAGGGGCAAATGGCCTCCTCCTGCACCTATTTTCTATGTTTCTAATAGGCAATACTGTAAGGAAAAGCTCATATTTCCAAGTTAAAATTGGGTTTTCCTAAATTTGTCCGAAGCTGAATTGCTAAATTGCTTACAAACAATAAGTGTCATTTTCTGGACCATTATTAATGATTTCAATCAGAGTGGGTGCGTGTTGTGATTAGGCTGACGCTTGACAAGCTGATGTGTTCTGTGAGTCACGATGGCTTGAGGTGATCAGTCCACAGTCAAGTAACGGTGGCACAGCGGTAGAGTTGCTGTCTTCCAGCGCCAGAGACCCGGGTACCATCCTGACTACGGTTACTGTCTATACGGCGTTAGTACGTTCTCCCCATGACCTGCGTGGGTTTTCCCCAGGTGCTCCAGTTTTCTCCCACACTCCAAAGACTTACAGGTTTGTAGTAGGTTAATTGGCTTCTGGAAAGATTGTAAACTGTCCCTAGTGTGTGGGATAGTGCTGGTGTATGGGGATCGCTGGTCGGTGCGGACTCGTTGGACTGAAGGGCCCGTTTCCACGTGTATCTCTTAGCTAAACTCAACTGAAGTATTGGAGTTTCTTCTTTGCAGAGCAAGAAAGGGAAGGTGCATCTGTCACAGCGAGAACTCAGTGTCATCATACCAAACGGACAATGTTTGCAAGTGAAATGTGACGTGAAGTCGAGGGGCAGTGATGTATTTGACATGGTCGTGGCGTACACCAACCTCGTGGAGCATTTCTACTTCGGCCTTGCTTATCTGAAAGGTACGTTTTTCAAAGATCTCCTTGCATCATTTTTCTGGTTGGTTCTGAGTCATTCCTGTTGTTTATATGAACCGTTTAGCTGATTTATTGTTCGATCTTTGCGAGCCTTTGTGAGTCATATTTTCCAAAGTTCTGTTGATTCCCTCTGGAGTCAAGCTGGAAATTTGAATTTTGAACACTCTAGAGGTTAAAAGGTGAAAGCTTAACTTTGGTGGTGGGTCCAGGAAAACAACGCGTACGTGACCCAGGCTAGATCTTGTGTGATCCAGGGGATTCCTATCAAAATCGCAATGGATTGCATTAGAATAGATTCAACTGACCCTTCACTGCCATGTACCCTACCCACACCCAATTCTGCCCAACCTCTCCTCCCAAGCTGTCCCTGATCTCTGCAGTTTTGGAAGAGGCCCCAGTTATTGATCTCAGTGGAATAAAGAAAATTGCCTAACAATTACGCAATCACGCGGTGATTTTTCGTGTGAAACTGACGATGCGAAGAGTTGTGAACCAAGGCAAACTCAGCATAGACAGGATGGATGGCTGTAATATCTTACAATTCAACAATGTTTTTCCTTTAAAATGTTACAATGCATTTGTGGAACGAGTGCAAATTGAGTATTCGTTTGTCCACGGGGCACTGAGATCTGGAACAAACAGAGGTTAATATTAGTCATAGGCCTCAACATTATGAGCTCTGCCTTCACAAGTTCACAAATTCATGTGATAGGAGCAGAATTAGGCCATTCGGCCCATCAAGTCTACTCCGCCATTCAAACATGGCTGATCTGTCTCCCCCTCCTAACCCCATTCTCCTGCCTTCTCCCCATAACCCCTGACGTGATTTATATGTTAAAAATATATACCCGGTTAATCGCATGGAATGTTAGTTTTTGACGTCGCATTCCCGCCATCCAAAGGCAGTTGAACTTTTAAATTATTTCTTCAATTAACAGCGAGTCAAAACATATGTTCTGTGAGTGGCTGCAACTGTGGAGTTTTACTGTATAATCAAACGTGAGCCAATTTGTAAAAAAATAAGGTTTAGTGTCCAACACTTATTGTCAGGCAGCAGTGGATGGGACAATTCTATAGTAGACCCAGCACACACACCCCACAACCTCACGCTAATGATGCAGGGATAAATTAAGTGTACATCTTTACTCTTCCTGGTGAACAGATGTTGCCCGTGTTCAAATTAAAAGTTAAAATACCTTGACAGAGCTATTTCTCAACCAAGCTTTTTGTAACACTTCCTAACAACATTCCAGGCTTGGCAGTCTTTTTCTGCAGCTTGGCAAGATTCCAGCAGGAAAATTAAATTTCATGGGTGGCAGGGGACATCTGGGGAGAGTGATAGCACAGATGGAGGACCGTCTTGGCCAGATGGCACAATAGAAAACTTCCTCCCATTATATTGTTTTAATTACAAGTACAAGGTCAGTCAGGAAAGGCTGGAATTGGACTAAAGATGTCGTGGGTCCAATGGCAATGAAAGTCATTCACTACTGTTTATCTAGGTTTCGGCTTATTATTGCCATGTGTACCGAGGTACAGTGAAAAGCTTTGCAATGCATGCTGTTCAGTCAGATCAGATGTACCATACAGAAACACAATCGTAGGAGGATGAGGGGTGATCTTATAGAGGTGTACAAAATCATGAGGGGAATAGATCGGGTCGATGCACCGAGTCTTTTACCCAGAGTAGGGGAATCGAGGTCCAGAGGACATAGGTTCAAGGTGAAGGGGAAAAGATTTAATAGGAATCCGAGAGGTAACTTTTTCACACAGAGGGTGGTGGGTGTATGGAACAAGCTGCCAGAGGAGGTAGTTGAGGCTGGGACTATCCCATCGTTTAAGAAACAGTTGGGCAGGTACATGGATAGGACAGGTTTGTAGAGATATGGACCAAGCGCAGGCATGTGGGACTAGTGTAGCTGGGACATGTTGTCCGGTGTGGGCGAGTTGGGCCGAAGGGCCTGTTCCCACACTGTATTAATCTATGACTCTATGACCATGACTAATCAAGTCAAACTCATGTACAATAGAGCAAAGGAGAAGATAGAGTGCAAAGTGTAGAGTCTACACATGCCTGCCTATATTAACACGCACACACGTGACTGGATGGCACCTAAATTACAGCACATGAAAACTGGAATGAATAGGTGTTTCCACACGTAACAGTACACCAGCCTGATCTACTGGCATGATGGTGCAGCAGTAGAGCTGCTGCCTTACAGCGCCAGACAGCTGGGTTCGATTCTGACCTCAAGTGCTGTCAGTGTGGAGTTTGCAGGTTCTCCCTGTGAAAGTGTGCGTTTTCTCCAGGTGCCCCGGGTTTCCTCCCACACTCCAAAGGCACGCAGGTTTGTAGGTTAGAAACTAAGAACTGCAAATGCTGATTTATACCAAAGATGGACGCAAAGTCCTGGAGTAACTCAGTGGGTCAGGCAGCATCTCTGGAGAAAAAGGGTGGGTGACTTTGCGGGTCGGGACCATTCTTCAGACTTTAGGTTAATTGGCTTCTGTAAATTGTCCCTTGTATGTAGGATAGAAAGAGTGTACGGTCAGAGATGGACACAAAATGCTGGAGTAACTTAGCGGGACGGGCAGCATCTCTGGAGAGAAGGAGTGGGTGATGTTTCAGGTTGAGACCCTTCTTCAGGCTGAGCATTTTCTGTCTATCTTCGGTTTAAACCAGCATCTGCAGTTCCTTCCTACACAATAGTGTATGGTCGTTGGTTGGCATTGACTCAGTGGGCTGAAGGGCTTGTTTTCATGCTGTATCTCTAAACTAAATAAACGACCTAAAAAGAACAAGGAGAACTAATGGTGAAGATCAGGGCACTGAAGGGTCAGAGTATGAGCTGAGGGCAGAGTTGTGATGCCTTCCAGTGAATCTCATGTTGTATTTGTACTTTGCTCGGTACTAATAACACGTTAGTGTGTGTCCACATGTTGTGTGTATGGAATGTGTGAGAACAGATCAAGTGTCCACAGTCTTCAGGGCCTGTCCCACTTGGTCGTAATTTGCGCGTAATTTATGCGACATCATTTACGCGTCACGACGCACAACGCGCGCGATGACACAGGCAGTGACGCGCAGCGTAGCAGGATTTTGTGATGTACAAAATCTTCGCGCGCCATCTGCATGACGCGCAAATGACAGCCAAGTGAGACAGACCCTTTCCTGTCTGGTTTAAATATTTGAATATTCATTTTGTTCATTTCCTGTGAATCTGATTACACCAGTGAAGCCAGTAAATGTTTTTTTTTGTAGTTTTATGTGTCACAAACACTAGGAATTAATTGGAGAAGACACAAAGTGCTGGCGTAACTCAGCAGGTCAGACAGCATCTCTGGGAAACATGGATAGGTGACGTTTTGAGTCGGGACCCTTCTGCAGTTAATTAGAACGGAAGCCATGAGAACTGGCCCCAATCTGCCATTGGATTGCCTCAGTGGAGTTGTTTGTTTGCATCCATTACTAAATCGTGTTACAACTTTCTGTGATTTGACGCTGAATTCTGTGTTATTAATCCAGTAAAATAACCATATTCAAACGTGAGGAATGTGTGACGGAGTTGTCTTTATAGGACCATTCTCATTATGTGATCACGTACACAATGTGTTGAGTCAGTTGTTACTCAATGCCATTACTCTACCATCTACAGTACCTGGCATTTGGATAACCATTTTATTCCTCTCGGAGTATTGCAACCTCTACTCCACCATGATTGGGACTTAATCCTGATACAGGGTCTCGACCCTAAATATCACCATCTCTCTGCCTCTGTGGATGCTGCAGCAGCAGTTTAATGTTTGCTCATGATTCCAATATCTGCAATCTTTTTTTTAGTTTAGTTTATAGATGCAGGGAGGAAGCAAGTCCTTCACTAGCACTATCCTGCACACTCCTGCACAAGTCCTTCAATAGTGCTATCCTGCACTATCCTGCACAAGTCCTTCACTAGCTCTATCCTGCACACTCGGGACAATTTTTTGTTGTTGTCAATGCCAATTAACCTACAAACCTGTACGTCTTTGCAGTGTGGGAGGAAACCGGAGCACCCAGGAAAAACCCATGTGGTCACAGGGGAGTATGTACAAACTCCGTACAGACAGTACCCATATTCAGAATCGAACTCTGTGGAATTCTCTGCCTCAGAGGGCGGTGGAGGCAGGTTCTCTGGATGCTTTCAAGAGAGAGCTAGATAGGGCTCTTAAAAATAGCGGAGTCAGGGGATATGGGGAGAAGGCAGGAATGGGGTACTGATTGGGGATGATCAGCCATGATCACATTGAATGGCAGTGCTGGCTCGAAGGGCTGAATGGCCTTCTCCTGCACCTATTGTCTATTGTCTAACTCGGGTGTCTGGCGCTGTGAGGCAGCATCTCTACCACTGCGCCATTGTGTCGCCCCAGTCACTTATGTCTTCCTTTGATTTATCATTTAATTCAGGGGCATTATTCTTTTTTTTTAAATTAGTGTTTGGCAAAGTTTGTTATTGCAAGGTACCAGTAAAATCAAAGAACAGGTTTAAAATGACGATGAAGAGATTTGGAGAGGACCAAAGAAAAAAAATAGGCTATTCGGCCCATCTAGTGTACTCCACCATTCAATCATGGCTGATCTAACTTACCCCCTCAAACCATTCTTCTGCCTTCTCCCCTGACACCCTGTGGTCAGCGTGGACCAAGTGGGCCAAAGGCCTGTTTCTGTGCTGTATGACTCTAATTTCTAGGTAGGTTATTGGTGGGTGTTTTTCCATATTTTGTTGGTAAGAATACATAAAACGGGTGTAGCCTGCTGGTAACTGTAACTTTTAAACTAACTTTAACCCGACCAAACACACAAAACAAATCAGTGGTCTCTATTGATGTTAGTGGCAAACCGGACGTAAACAGTGCTTGAAATTGCAATAGTTTTAAATTATTTCTTGGTTCAACTTTCTACTTGAACTCACTAGAACTATAAGGAAATGTACTGCCTGTAAGGGTGGGAGAAACAAAACCATTCAGTGCCTTAATAGCAAAGGAATGGGACTGATGATACTAGTCAGACTTGATGGAGCGAATGGCCTGCCTCTTTGCCAACTAATATATCTGGCACCACTGATTGTAAAATTACAATGAATCATAACATTATAATATAGATAATTATATTATCATTATATAATTGGGTAAGGTTTTAGAATGCAGCTATTTAAACAATTTTTTTTTTTTAAGTGTTACTTCATAGACAGGTGCTGTTTTATTAATATAGGTGAAAATAAGATTACCACAGGCAAATAACCACCTTAGATCACGTTAGTGAAAATGTCATGAAGGAGACACTGAAAACCATTTCCTGATTTCATAGTTGAGGTTATTATTGCAACGTGTACCAAGATGCAGTGAAAAGCTTTGTTTGCGTGCTATCCAGTCAAAGAAAGACTATACATTAATACAATCAATCCGTCCACAGAGCACAGATAACGGATAAAGAGTACAACATTTAGTGCAAGATATAACATTGGAAGTCAGATAAAGTCTGTTTAAAGCTAGTTCAAAGGTCTCCAATGAATAGTTCAAAGGTCTCAAATGGTGTAATGAGAGACGTGGGAAATGAACAGAATGAAAATCTTTTTTTTTTTTTTAATCCAGTCAGGAAGACCGTGAAAACGTTAATCTACTCTTAAGTGTTTGTATGCATGAAATTCTATGATCTTTTATGATACATTTACAGTTTATGGTGGATTTGTCTATACAACAGCAGCACCATGGAGCAAAAGACTTTTGGAACATGGAATCTTGTCATCTTACAGGCACCTCATACTCCTGGTTTTAAAACACAGTGAAAAAAACCAAGAACACAATGAACATTTCGAGTATGAAAGACCCAACAAAACATTGAAGAACATGATCAGTTTTGTATTTGCTAACTTTGGCCAAGTGGTGCTTTGTTTTGTTTTAATGTTCATCAACAACCACCTTGTCCTGTTTGTGTTACAGGGAAGGAATTTTTCTTTCTTGACCCTTTTACCAAGTTGCACAAGACGGCACCACATGGCTGGAAGGATCCTCCCAAGAGAAAAACAGCCATCGTCAACTTTACGTTATTTCTACGGATCAAGTTCTTTGTTGAAAACTTCAGTATAATTCAGTGAGTAGCGAAAAAAAATGCAGTCACCAACATGGGGTCTTCGCATTTCTCCCTCGTGGTCATTCATTGAGTGTAGACATTGGCCTTGAAACCAACATTTGATATCATCAAATTTGATATCATCACATCAGTCTGGAGAAGGATCTCGACCCGAAACCCATTCCTTCTCTCCAAAGATGCTGCCTGTCCCGCTGAGTTACTCCAGAATTTTGTGTCTATCTTCAGTTTAAACTAGCATCTGCAGTTTTTTCCTACACATTTGATATCAATGTAGTTCTTTGGCATCTTGATCCATAAAGCTTGTCCATTGCAAGGACACCAAACATTAGGGGGATCTTACATGATTGTGTTATAGTTGAGGTTTCTGTGTGTCTCCTACTGTTCAGTCTTGCAGTGCTGCAGGAGGAAGATCTACTGCCCCAAAGCCTCAACAAATCAGGTTTAATCCTGGCCTCGGGTGCAGTCCGTGTGGAGTTTGCATGTTCTCCCTGTAACCACATAGAAACAAGGAACTGCAGATGCTGGCTTGCAAAAATAGGGACAAAGTGTTGGAGTAACTCAGCAGGTTAGGCAACGTCTGGCGATCATGGATAGGTGACAATTCGGGCCAGGACTCTTCTTCAGTTCATGTTTCGGGTGACCCAAAACATCACCTATCACATTCTCCAGAGATACCGCCTGACCAGCTGAGTTACTCCAGCACTTTGTGTCATTTTCTTTCCTCTACTCATGTTGGTTTGCCATGAATGCTCTAGTTTCCTCTCAGTGTTTGTCACTGAGTGGCAGAATCCGGGGAGAATTAATGGGGATTTGGGGAGAATAATTTACAAGGGCATTATATATGAATTCATGGACAGACACAATACAGATACAGATCCATCCATTCCATATCAACAATTCGGCACCCATTTTCAACAATCCTACTTTAATCTAATTTTGTTGTCACCTCATTCCCATCAACTCCCCCACAAATTCTGCCCCCAACGACAGCCAAGAAAGCACACCAACGCCTCTACTTCCTGAGAAGACGAAGGAATTTTGACATGTCTCCAAAGACTCGTACCGATTTCTACAGCAACTCTATAATAAGCCTCAAATTTCGATGCATCGCAGCTTGGTATGGCAACTGCTCTGTTCAAAACTGCCAGAAATTGCAGAGAGCTGTGAATGTAGCCCAGTCCATCACGCAATCTAGCCCCATCTCTTCTCCGCGGTTGTCAGACTCTTGAAGACATCCCTGTGACTGTGTGGGTTTCCTCCCACGTTCCAAAGAGATGCAGGTTTGTAGGTTAATTGGCTTCTGTAAATTGTCTCTAGAGTGTAGGCTTAAACTAGTTGGGTACGTGGTGATTGTTGATTAGCGCAGACTAGGTGATCCGAAGGGCCTGTTTCCACTCTGTAGCACTAACTAATAAAATAACATAGTAGGAATAGGAATACTTCATTGTCACAAGTGACTAGGCACAGTGGGATTCTTTGCTTGCATACACAATGTTTACAGATATCAGCCACCTACAGCGCTGACAAAGTTACAAAGCACGACGGCTCCCCCCTTCGTCCCCCCTCCCCCCCCCCACCACCACAGCGGTTCCCCCACGCCTGGTCACCATTGTCCTTTATCCCCCGCCCCATTGTCCATTGTTCTTCCCCTCCCCCCTCACAGTCAGACATTAGAGAAACAAGCCCTTCGGCACAACTTGCCCATGCCAACCAAGATGCCCCATCTACACTAGTCCCACCTGCCCGCATTTAGTCCATATCCCACTAAATCTTTCCTTTCTGTGTACCTGTCTAAATGCCTATTAAATGTTGTTAACGTACCTGCTTTAACAACCTCGTTCTACTTACCCATTGTGTGGTAAAAGTCCCGTCTCGCTAAGTTATTATTTCTCATCTATTCTTTGCCTCAGGCGTAAAGCTCCCTGTTGCAAACTTTCCACATTTTTCCTGTGATTTCTGGAGATCCCTACTTCAGGAGGAGGAGGCGACTGGCCTAGACACAAGATGCTGGTTTTCAAAAAAATAACACAAAGAGCAGGAGTATCTCGGCTAGTCAGGAGAATGGACTAATTGTGTTCCACTTCCTGTGTGCATCGCTATGGCAACCCACTACCCATCGAAGCATTCAGTCACAATTTTAATGTCCCCGCATTTGACTTCTCTTTTCATCAGCCCAGCAGCTCACTCATCTCCTCCCCCCCCCCTCCCACTACCCCCCCCCCCTCCCCCATTCCAGTAACATTCACTTTAATACCTGACTTTTTGATACCCTTTATTACATCTCCTAGTTGTATTTGTTCATTCTTAACCGTGATGGCTAATAAAATGCAGATCATCTCATCATTATTGTCAATGGATGTTGTGCACGTTGTCCACTGCAGGAAAACAATACACGGAGCTCAAAAGTACTGCATTGGCTGTTAACGCTCCTCCGGGTTGGCACAAGGACATTATTGGCACGATGTATAAATCCTTTCCCTGATAGCTCTGTGCAGGGCAGCAAAATGCAAACGACTCTTGTTTGAAAACTCATCACAAGCCCACACACAGCCGTGAAATCAATGAGCAGCTACACTGCTGTGGTGATTGAGAGATAGTTTGTGGTCAGGTTTTCTGCAGAATTCCATTGCTTTTTTTAAGCGTGGAGCCGTGGCATCTTGTTCAGCCTCCCAAACAAGGTTTGAATGCCTGAGCTGCAAGATAATTGAGGGCAATGTTCCAATTCAGGCACAGCACAGCTTCCTGCCTGGCTTTGGACTTTACTGATTGCTAAGTGTAGACAGAGCCTGTTGTGCCCAATCGATTGTAATCAAAGGCACTCTGATGGAATGCTGGGGTTTCAAAACTAGGCTTTGAATTCGAAGAGCTTCCGAAAAAGCTTGTGAGTAAGCTCAAGGTAACAGTAACTGGTGAAAATCCTGGGGCCATATCATCGATCTAGCGATGTTCAAATCCCTGCCTATAATCTGGGACACTCTATAGATCAGAGATCAGGGGTGTCAGGGGTTATGGGGAGAAGGCAGGAGAATGGGTTGGGAGGGAGAGAAAGATCAGCCATGATTGAATGGCGAAGTAGACTTGATGGGCCGAATGTCCTAATTCTGCTCCTATCACTTAAGAACATGAACTTATCATGGGTTTGATCCCACTATGGAAACGTGAAAGGTTCAAATTAAATAATTGAATGGACCTGGAAGAAAACAGTAATTGTGAGCGTGAAACTACTGGTTTGTGATATGTGAATCGGATAGATTCGGACACCCTTTTGTCTTATTTTCACCTCTAGCCATTGTCACTTACACCACCCATCTGGCGATCTCTTCCTAACCTGTATCCACCTATCACTTGCCAGGCTTTGTCTCACACTCACCTCTCATTTCCAGCTTTCTCCTCCCCTATTTCATCAGTCTGAAGAAGTGTTCCGATCCGAAACATTGTAGAACATAGAACAGTACTAGCACAAGAACAGGCTCATCTGCCCACTAGACTTGTGTCGGACATGGTTTCAAGACCTTGTACCTAAACATAACCCAAATCCCTCCATTGTCGAGATATTGTTGAAAGTAGCCAGGATGCCCAGTGAATCATCATGGACAATTTTCCTGCATGCGACACGATTGAGGCAAAAACCAAAGGTGACTCAAACCAGATGAATGTGTTGTACAGAATGAATGTTGCTGCACTCTAAAGAGCCAGTTTGCAATTGAAGCGGAACACATTGGAGCCTCTCAGTGTGACGCACGACACTATGAGCAAACCCAATTACGCCTTCTGGGGTGATTGGCTCTGCACAGGGAATTAGATTCCACCAGCTGCAAGGATACTTGGAAAGAAGCTGTACCTGTCTGGGACAATTGGCATTTCAGCTTGCAAGGAGAGAAGAGAAAATGCGATAGACTTGGCAACTATTTAGTCGAACACTTGCACTGGTCCAACGTGGTCTGCTGGATCTCCCGTTTGCTAACTTTCCTACTCCTATACTGACTTTTGTGTCCTGGGCCTCCTCCATTGTCAGAGTGAGGCCACACGCAAACTGGAGGAACAACACCTCATATTCCACTTGGTGGCTTACAACCCAACACTATGTACATTGAATTCTTCAATTTAAGGTAACTAACCTACAAACCAGCTGGATTATATTTTCAGTTCTTGAGACGTCGATTGAAACTCCCGACCTGTTGTCTGAAGAAGGGTCTCGACCTGATTCCTACTCTCCCAGGATGCTGCCTGTCCAGTTGAGTTGCTCCAGCTTTTTTTGTCTACATTCTGATGTGTGCTACTTTGTGAGACAAGGTTGGCATCTAGTTTGATGTTCATGGCAGGAGTTTCTCATTCGCACACTGAACTGTTATGAGGTACCTCAGTTCAGTTTTATTTGTCATATGTAGGTTAACACAGGGTCAACGGTACAGTGAAATGTGTTTGACAAGACAACGGGTCACCTCAGCAATGATATTACAAGGATAAAAATAAGATAAAATAAGATAAGATAAAAGTGACATTGGTAGGTAAAAGACAATAATAAATAAAATAATCAACATATATGATGTGTTTATGAGTTCAGAAGCCTGATGGCCTGATGGTAAAAACTGTTCTTAACTCTGGTGGTGCGTGCAGCCATGCTCCTATATCGTCTGCCTGACGGTAACAAGGAGGACAGTCTGCGTGCTGGGTGGCTGTGGTCCTTGATGATGCTGTGTGCCTTCCGCCGGTGGAAAATGTCCTGAATGGTTGGGAGACAGTAGCCAGTGATGTGCTGTGCAGCCTTCACCATTCTCTGTAGTGATTTGCGGCTGTGGGCAGGTATATATACCTCAAGGTATATATACGTATATATATAGAATACCTGAATGTTATGAATGCGTATTTGCTTTCTAGGCACAGTCTAACCAGACATCAGTATTACCTGCAGCTGAGGAAGGACATCCTTGAAGAGCACTTGTACTGCAGTGATGAGACAGCCCTGTCGCTGGGCGCATTGGCACTGCAAGCAGAGTTTGGAGAGTATGTTCCAGAGGTGAGCAAACGGCAAGTGGCAGAACACCATTACTCATCCTTGGCCGGCACACAACATATTTTGAGCTCCTGATTTTAAGAGCCCAGAGAGGCAAGAGCGTTTAATTGCCATAATGAAATTCTGACTTGCTGACAGGTTAATCCAGCAACATGGCAAATAAATATAAAATAAACAATAATACAATCAATTATCAGTAATACTAGGCAACCAGCTCATCATAGTACAATCCAAAATCCAGAAGAGTGCATTGCTGAGGTGGAGTTGTGGAGGGTGGTTCGAGAGCACAAAGACTGTGGGAAGGAGCAGCTCTTGAAGCTGGAGGTCACGTTTCTCAGGATCCTGAACTTCTTTCCCAATGGTAGTGGCTGGATTGAGGGCCTGGCCACTGTGATATTATCTCCTTCTTCAGGCAATGCTTCTTGCAGATGGCGGAGAGGTCAATGCCTGAGATGGACCTGGCGATGTCCACCACTTTCTGCAGACTCGTTCGTTCTTGGGCCTTTGATATACCAAAGCAGGCCATGATAAAACCAACCACTCAGTAGTTTAACCTGTACCGAGGTACAGTGACAAGCTTTTGTTGCGTGCTATTCAGTCAGTGGAAAGACAATACTTGAATACAATTGAGCCATATACAGTGTATAGATACATGATAAGGGAATAACGTTTAGTGCAAGGTAAAGTCAGTAAAGTCCAATCAAAGATAGTGCGAGGGTCACCGATGAGGTAAAAACATTGGTGCAGATACCCTTAAAGCCTATCTGGATCTTTGAGTGGAGGAATTCTGCCATCCTAACCACTGTGGTTGATCTGAAACATTGGAGCAAAACTCCCAGTTCAAGAGTTACCAGGGAAAGGGCAATATATGCTGGTTCTGAGAGTGACCTCCTGAACCTGAGGAGATGTGAAGAAATACAAATAAAGCTAATGGCACACACATCAGGAGAAGAACAACAGTACCTAAAGGCTCGTTTCCCTTTCCTCTGACTCAGTCTGAAGAAGGGTCTCGATCCATAACGCCACCTTTTCCTTTTCTCCAGAGATGCTGCCTGAACTCTGCTTGAGTTACTCCAGTTTTTTGTGTCTCTCTTCGGTTTAAAACCAGCATCTGCGCTTCCTTCCGACACCTAAAGTACTGTCTTGTCTTTGAAAGGTGCATGGCAAGAACTATTACCGAGTGGAGCACTACATTCCTCCGAGTGTGCTGGAAAAGATGGCTATGACGTGCGTGAAAGAGGAACTGCCACGACTTCACTCCACCTACTTTGACCTGTCCGAAGAGGAGGCCGAGATGGAGTATTTGAAGGTACAATGCAAATATAACTGCAAAATATTATTGCCACCTTGGTTCTTCTTCTTCTTCTTGCGTATGGCGTGCACAGCCTAAAGTTGTAGGACAACTTGTCCTATTTGATCTTATTTGATTGGGCACGTCGGGTAGATTGTATTCATTGAAACAGGGTGGACCACGTGAAGGTGGCAATCTCCCACCCCACCACCTTGGTTCAATGTTCTGCTCAGTCCCTTCTATGTTTCCTTGTTTATTTAAAGGGAAACTCAGCCCATCTAAAACAATCCCTGGAACGCTGGAGATTGCGGGAAGTATGGAAGTACATAAGATTATGTGAGGAAAGATTGGGTGACTGGCCCACTGTCCTGAGCGGTTTGCAAGGCCACTTAGAATCTGAGAATCATTACACTTCAGTGTTTAGTCTAGTTTAGTTTAGTTTACAGATAGAGCGCGGAAACAGGCCGTTCGGCCCACAGAATCTGCATCGACCAGGGATCCCCGCACGCTAACACTGTCCTACACACACTAGGGACAATTTTACATTTATACCAAGCCTATTAACCTACAAACCTGTACATCTTTGAAGTGTGGGAGGAAACCGAAGATCTCGGAGAAAACCCACGCAGGTCACGGGGAGAACGTACAAACTCAGTGCAGACGGCCCCGTAGTCGGGATCGAACCCGGGTCCCTGGCGCTCTAAGCGCTGGAAGGCGGCACCTCTACCGCTGCACCCAGTGGCACAGAATGAGATCAGCTCGCCCTGTGTATACCAGCAGTGGGCAGAGCAATCCCATCAGATATCTTCACCTGCTCTATCTCCATGCGTGTGTCCATCTACTCCCCTTTGACTGAGTCTGATGCAACCAGGGTGGACGGACTTGCGTTGTTTTCTCTGGAATGCTGGAGGTTGCAGGGAGACCTGAGAGAAGTATATCACATTATGCAGGCAGAGCTCGAGGAGACAGTCAGAACCCTTCTCCCAGGATGGAAATATCAAACACTAGAGGGCGCAGCTTTAAGGTGAGAGGGGCAAAGTTGATAGGGGATGTGAGGGGCCAAGGTTGTTTACACAGAGGGTGGTGAGTGCCTGGAACGCACTGCCCGAGATTGGTAATCACGTATTGTCTTTCCGCAACAAAAGCTTTTCACGTGTATAATAAACTAAACTGAACCAATGGAGGCAGATATGATAGTGACATTTAAGAGTGTTTAAGAAACATTTAGACACGTATTATGGATAGGATAGGGTTGGAGAGATATGGGCCAAATACAGGCAGGTGGGACTAGGATAGATGGGGCGTGTTGGTTGGAGTGGCCAAGTAGGGCCGATGGGCCTGTTTCCACACTGTATGACTCTATGACTCTTAAGACACTTTAGAACAGGCATATGGAAATTCAGGGAATGCAGGGATATGAATTATGAGCAGTCAGAGAACAGTTAGTCCTGAGATCATATCCGACTCAAATATTGTGGGCCAAAGAGCCTCTTCCTGTGCCATAATAGACTATGTTCATGATTGCATAATATTCATGGACAAAGCTATGTATTGAGTACATGTGTGCAGTTACCACTCGCTGTAAGTTCCAGCCTTCTAGAGCCGTCAGCTCTCTGAAATTCCCATACATATTCCACCACCTTGTGTTATTAGGACCGGAGTATTCAATGTATTGGTTGAGACTGACCTCTCCACAAGCACCATTAGGGATTAGATGATTAGGTGAATCGTTGCTGCTTGTGGACTGCTCCCCCGCCCAGGTAATGATTGTGACTGAATGTGGATAATGGGGATTAAATGAGGTTCTGTCGGACATGCCGAGGGTGTGAAGGAAAATAGACACAAAATGGTGGAGTAACTCAGCGGGACAGGCAGCATCTCTGGGAGAGAAGGAATGGGTGACGTTTCGGGTCGAGACCCTTCTTCAGACTGAGAGTCAGGGGCGAGAGAGACACTGAGATATGGAAGGGTAAGGTGTGAAAACGAAGGGAAGTTGGAATGAAATGCTAACTGTCGGTGCATTGAACGATACATTGCAGGTCACCCAGCAGCTCCCAGAGTACGGGGTGCTCTTCCACCGAGTGTCTCGGGAGAAGAAGGTTGCAGGGGAGGACATGGCGTTGGGAATCTGTGCCAAAGGGATCATCGTTTACGAGGTGAAGAACAGCACGAGGATCGCCAGTCTACGGTTTCAGTGGCGGGAAATGCAACGGATCACGTTCAACGTAAGTTGTGCCTCAAACTCAAGACCAAAATGCCAATTGGGGGTCCAGGTTCAGATGAGCATTTCCAGCCTCAATGAAGTCTCCCCGCAGCCTCCTGGGTTACAGAGAAATCAACCCCACCCAGCCTATTCAATCTTTCCTCATGGCTTTAGACTTCCAGTATGAAAATCCTCGGAAATCTTTTCACCCCCTCTCAAAACAATCATACTTCCAGGAATGTGGAGACCAGAACCGTGCACAGTCCTAAAGTTGTGGCAAAACTATTGCTGTACATGCATTTCTAACGTAACTTGCCTGCTTCATAGGAGCAGAATTAGGCCACTCGGTCCATCGAGTCTACTCCGCCATTCAATCATGGCTGACCGATCTTTCCCTCTCAACCCCATTCTCCTGCTTTCTCCTGGTGACCTTTGACACCCTCACTGATCAAGAATCTTTGTCAATTTCCACCTTAAAAATATCCATTGCTTTCTGTGGCAATAAATTGCACAGATTCACCACCCTCTGACTAAAGAAATTCCTTCTTATCTTTCTCTCTACTCCAATTATTTACCTTGGCTAATAAGGGCAACTTCCCAATGTGGTTTTTTTTAACCAGCTTGTTTTGCAGTGTAGTTAACATCTGTACCATAGTGTCGCTCTAACTATAGGACTATAGTTAACATCTGTACCATAGTGTCGCTCTAGCTATAGGACTATAGTTAACATCTGTACCATAGTGTCGCTCTAACTATAGGACAAATATGTTGCTTTGTATCCACGTGCCAAAAATGAGAATAGACACAAAATGCTGGAGTAACTCTGTAGGTCAGGCAGCATCTCTGGAGAAAAGGAAAAGGTGACATTTCGGGTTGAGACCCTTCTTCAGACTGCTATACTCTTAGATATGGAGTGCTTGACTGAGGGCACAAAGTGCTGGAGTAACAGGCAGCATCTCCGGAGAACATGGGGAGGTGACGTTTTGGGTTGAGACCCTTCTATAGTTCTTTGTTTCTATTTTACTCTTTATAGTGTTTGACTCTTACCCTGTGACTGACGGACTTGGTGATCTGTTTCATGACTTTTCAGAGAAAGAAGTTTACAGTTCAAAGCAGTTCGGACGGGAAGAAACATGTCTTCCTCACGGAAAACAGCAAGACCTGCAAGTATCTCATCGAGCTGTGCTCAGCTCAGCACCGGTTCCAGGTACAGATGAACTCCCGCCAGCTCAGCCAGGCTGCCTCTGCAAACGGTGAGTGCCAACGCCACCAGGGCTATGTTGCAGACAAGGAGAGACATTCCTAACGCCAGCACCTGAAAACCCCTTTTTTTTTCTCATACAAAATGCTTTTATTCAGAACAAACAAAATTACAAGTAGTAACACGATCAAAGAATGCCTATATTGGCATTTTACAAACAAAGTTATCAAATTGAAATATTAACATTTTTATCAACAATACATTCGACCTCCCGCGGTGACCAGCGTTCACGGAAGGCCTCCAGAGTCCCCGTGGACACCGCGTGTGTGTTCCCTCTCCAGGGACACGGACGTAACCCCGGAAAAGGGGCAGGCAGCCGACCGCTGTGCGGCCGTCGACTGCCCCACTGCCTGGACCCGCGAATGGCCATCTTGGCAAAGCCCAGGAGCAGACCGATAGGGAGAAGCACCTGAAAACCCCTGGGAGTCTCGGTTGGGCACGG
Source organism: Malacoraja senta (assembly GCA_038087875.1). Classification (NCBI taxonomy): domain Eukaryota; kingdom Metazoa; phylum Chordata; class Chondrichthyes; order Rajiformes; family Rajidae; genus Malacoraja; species Malacoraja senta. Next base: position 6,913,184 of record CM075990.1, on the reverse strand, counting down.
CCAAACAGGGATGGGGCAGAAGAGATTTTTTAAAGTAACATTACATGGTGTGTTTCATTTTAATTCACTGGTTTTCCTCTGCTCCAGTATAGGTTATATGGGGATCCTTCATCCCTGTGGCTATCAAACTGTACAACTCCTCCCTCTTCTGTAGTGGGTAGACTGACTCTCCCCCGCCCACCACCTCCCCAAATCTTTGCACATCCCCAATCCTTTCCACTCGTCACTTTAATTTCATGATTCATATATCTTGTTTTATGACTGTTGGCAGATCAATTTCCCTCCTGGGATAAATAAAGTTCTATTGTATTGTATCGTAGTTCAGTTTAGTTTAGAGATACAGCGTGGAAACAAGCCCACCCGAGTCAGCGCCGACCAGCGATCCCTCCAGACTAGCACTATCCTGCACACATCAGGGACAATTTACAATTTATAGAAGCCTGTATGGATTTGTAGTGTGGGAGAAATCCAGAGCACCCGGAGCAAACCCACACGGTCACAGGGAGAAGGTCCAAACTCCGTACAGACAGCACCCGTAGTCAGGATCGAACCCAGGTCTCTGGCGTGTAAACGAAGCTAGACTGGCTGGGAATTTAGTTTATAATTGCCATGTGTCATTTTTTTCACAAGTGATTTAACTGAATACGGGCTATGGAAGTCCCAAGCTGTAGATGAGATATGCATGTGCCTTTAACATAGTGACCTCACACCCACTAACCACTCCCCATATCACAAGTATAACTACAACCTCCACACCCACAGATCGCTCTCTAGTTCCTGTGACAGACCACGTACAGCTAGTGCAATGTATAATGATCCAGTATGAATAAAGATAGTAAAGTAACAATGCCTCATTATCAATCCTTTACACAAGCCAATCTCTAAGATCAGTACCGATCGGGCTGGCAATGTTCTCCCTCACTGTGGAATTCAGATATTGGGAATTCAAAAATCACCTCAGCATTTCTTTGTTGGTGCAGTTCACGTGACTTTGTTTTCCCCGCAGAGAAACACGTTTTTCCGTCCGTGCTTTCGAACGAGGAGAAATACTCCCAGCACAGATACTTTGAGGAGATGCGGAATATTTCCCGATCAGAAACCGTCCTGAGCCGACCTAACCTGGACACCATCTCCATTGGAGCACTGAGCAAATCCTGTGACAATCTGATGGCAGGCATGACTGCTTCAGGAACCAGCCAAGTCTGGGGGTAGGTTTACTCCTGGGCTGTTACCTTTAGAATCGATACTTGTTTGCATATCTTTTCATTCATTTGTTCTATATCTCTGTACATCGCCGTCTATATCTCTCATGTCCCCTCTCTCCCTTGACTCCCAGTCTGAAGAAGGGTCTCGACCCGAAACGTCACCTATTCCTTTTCTCCAGAGATGCTGTTTGACCCCTGAGTCACTCCAGCTGTTTGTGTCCATCATAGGTTCATGTAAGAATGGCCACAGAGAAATGTTTGGGTACCTTGTCAACCAACTGAATCATGTAACACAGATAGTCGCTCAAGCGGTTGCAGGTGTACCATTGAATAGCTGCGATAAAGTACAAATTATAGGTTGTTATTGTTATGCTGGAGGCAATATCTAATATATGTGTATGGAGACAGCATGAATAATGTCTGCGGCTTTAGTAGTTTAGTTTTAGAGCTACCGTGCAGAAACAGGCCCTTTGGCCCACCGAGTCTGCGCCGACCAGCGATCCCCGTACACTAACACTATTCCACACACACGAGGGACAATTTACAATTTTTACAGAAGCCAATTAGCCTACAAGCGTGTACGTCTTTGGAGTGTGGGAGGAAACTGGGGAAAACCCACCCAGGTCGTGGGGAGAACGTGCAAACTCCGTACAGACAGCACCCGTAGTCAGGTTCGAACCCCGGTCTCTGGTTCTGTAAGACAGCAACTCTACCGCTGCGCCACCGTGCCCTAGAATGGCCACGGGCAAACATTTGGGCACCTTGACAACCAACTGAGTCATGTAACACTGAGAGTCGCTCAGGGGGGCTGTAGGTGTTTCATTGAATGGCTGCGAGAAAGTACAAATTATAGGTTGTTATTGTTATGCTGGAGGCAAAACCTCCCAATATATGTGCATGGAGACAGCATGAATAATGTATGCAGTTCCCTATCTGAATTCAAGTCAGTCACTGTATACCATAACAAAAGCAAATTGAATGAAGGTAGAATATTGCAGATAACACAGTTATCACCATCTCATTTATCTGAAGTTTCTAGGCTGTCAATTAAGTTCTGAGATATGTTTTCTCATACAGGGGCTTGAGGAAGACTAATGAACAGGCTTTTTCAATTTTCTGTGATGAAAATTAAGTACAAAGTTCAGCCCTCAGGTGTTCAATATTGAGGCTGCCAGCAATCTGAAGTACTTACTTCTCAAACTCCATGAAGTAGGCAACACTGTCTCAAATAAATGTAAAATTAACTTCCTTCATTGGATGTGAAAACTCCCAATGAAGTTTGAAATCAGATTAGTGGACTAATAAATATCTGGAATGAGATTGCCCACGAGAAAATGACCAAGGAGAGAATGTTGTCTGGAGCAAATTGGGCACATTGATTTTGTAATCAGCATCAATGATTCCTAACTCGGGTAAGTTTGTCATTTCACATGAATAAGGTGTAATACTAAATGATTAGCATCAGTACACCTTCTCTCAGAATTCCCGTCGATCCATTACTCTACACTGTTTAAAGGGAATGTGTTGTATTAGTAGGTGGGCAGCTACACTGTGAAAAAGTTACCACTCAGATTCCTATTATCTGATTATTGGTCATGGGGAGAATTGGTGCTCCACTCCCTTTCCTGCTGGACATATACAGGAAGAGATGTATCAGCAGAGCCATCTCCATCATCAAAGACCCCTACCACCCATCGCATCACATATTCTCCATCCTGCCATCTGGGAAGAGGTACTGGAGCATTAGGTGCCAAACCAGCAGGATGCTCCTCAGCTTCTTCCCACAGGTTATAAGACTGATAAACGGACTTTGTCCCCTGCCAAAGTATCGTGCACCAACCACCAACCTGGACACACTGCAGCAGAGCCACTGTCGTGCCGCTGCCGATCGGAACGCCTGTTGATGTTTAGTAGAGTAGAGTGTTAATTTGTTCATGATATATGTATTTTTACTTCTATTTATTTTTTACTGCACACTGGAATGGACACTGGTTGAGGAACGTTTTTTTGTTTCCTCTGGGTATGCGAATACTCAGGAAATGACAATAAAGATATACAACAATACAATATTAAATCTTTTCCCCTTCACCTTGAACCTATGTCTTCTGGTCCTCGATTCCCCTACTCTGGGCGAGAGACTCTGTGCATCTACCCGATCTATTCCTCTCACGATCTTATACACCTCTATAAGTAGATGGGTGGTTGATGGTCAGCGTGGACTTGTGGACCAAATGGATTATTTCTGTGCTGCATAACTATGGGTCTGGACTCTGGGATATTCTGAACCCAGGGCTGCTGTGTGACTGTGCTGGTAACTAAACCTACCTTTCTCTCTCTCTTTCTTGCAGCACAAGGGGCGGTGTATCTCAGTCTGAAATTCTCCCTGCCTTGAAGGAAAGAATGAGGTATTTAGGTTTGCAGAGTGCAATCTCAAGCCAGGGCGATGAGGTTGGTAAGTTCAGCGGCCTGCTCAGGGTGGGGGGGGGGGGGGGGTAAGATGACACTTACACTCTCTTCAGCTCGTGGGAGAGAGGGCACACAAGAGACTGCAGATGCTGAAATCTGGAGCAAAAAAAAACTGCTGGAGGAATTCAGCAAGTCAAGCAGCATCTGTGGAGGGAAAAGGGATGGTTGATGTTTTGGGCATCTGGTCGCATGTCATTTAACTCCCCTACCCATTCCCACACCCGGCCTGTCAGTCCTTGGCCTTCTCCACTGCCAGGGCATGGCAGGTTGCAAACTAAGAGAACAGCACCTCATATTCCACATAGATAGCCTACAACCCAATGGGATGAACATTGAACTTTCCAATTTCAGGTCATCTACACCATGTCTTCTTTTCCCACTCCATCTATGTTCTCTCTCCCTTTGTACACCTTATACATTCCCCACCTCCTCACCCACTGGCACCTGGATTTACTACCTTCCCCCCCCCACCTCTTTCATTCTGCCCATCATCCCTGCTATATCTGGTCCACATGCCCCATTCCAGCCCCGGTCACTACCTTCTCCCTTTCCTCACTCCACCTGGCTCCATCTGCCCAATTTTGTTTCCTTATGTTTCTATCTGCCATCCTCAGTCTCAAAACACTCCCCTCCCCCTACCACGTCTGCTCCATCTTCCCATCGAACCCCATCACCCTGGATCCATCTATGATATGGGAGCCTCCATCCTAACCCTCCCTCACACCATATATTGGCTATCTTCCCTCTGCACACTCAGTCCCAATGCTGGATCAGGTTTGACTTGATTGCATTTATCTATCGTATTATTTGATCTGATTCGATAGCATGGTAAACAATGCTTATCACTGTACCTTGGTGCCATTTTGTGACAAAAATGAACCTGAACCTGAGGATCTCAACCCAAAATGTCAACCATCCCTTTGCCTCCACAGATGCTGCTTGACCAGCTGAGTTCCTCCAGCAGTTTGTATTGTGCGGGGAGGGAGAGTGGTGGGATGTAGATATTATGAGCTGCCCCTGTCATGCAGACGCACGTGTTAAAAACATATAGTTTGTACCTGAATGCCAATGTATTCTCCAAGTGTCCTCACTACAGGCAAGGCTTTGCTCTGTAAACTTCATTTTTGTACGTTGTTGTTCTGGGCTTGAATGGGTCGACTGGGCTTGTATTCACTGGAATTTAGAAGGATGAGAGGGCATCTTATAGAAACGTATAAAATTCTTAAAGGATTGGACAGGCTCGATGCAGGAAAAAGGTTCCCCATGTTGGGGGAGTCCAGAACCAGGAGTCTCAGTTTACGAATAAGAGGTAGGTCATTTTGGACTGAGATGAGGGAAAACCTTTTCACCCAGAGAGTTGTGAATCTGTGGAATTCTCCGCCACAGAAGGCAGTGGAGGCCAATTCACTGTATGCATTCAAGAGAGAGTTAGATATAGCTCTTCGGGCTAAGGGAATTAAGGGATATGGGGAAAAAGCAGGAACAGGGTACTGATTCTGGATGATCAGCCATGATCATATTGGGTCAAATAGGGCCTAATCCTGCGCCTATTTTCTTTGTTTCTATGTTTGTGCTACAAACTCCACAACAATTGGAGCCCCATTGTCTTTCATACTGCAGTGGTGAGCTGCCTTCTTGAACTGCAAAGATCCCTTGCATCCAAACAAAGGCTTATTTATTACAGTGGAGACAAGGAACTGCAGAGGCTGGTTTAAAAAAGAGACACAAAGTACTGGAGTAACTCAAGTAACTGGAGTAACTGGGGTCAGGCAGTGGGTAGGTTCAGTCTGAAGAAGGGTCCTGACCTGAAACGCCACCTATCCATGTTCTAAAGAGATGCAGCCTGGCCTGCTGAGTTACTTCAGCATTTTGTGTGTGTGTCTTTGGTGTGTGGGTGGAAACTGGAGCACCCCGGGGAAGCCCACACAGTCACAGGGAGAACGTGCAAACTCCACATAGATGGCAGCCATGGTCAGAGTCAAACCCGAGATGTTGGGGCTGTGATAAACTCACTACCCGTGGGTCCACAGTGCTGCCCTCTCTAGAACGCAGTGGATTCCACTTAGATTCAGCAGTGTTGACATCAGCTTTTTATCCATGAGCTCACATGTACCTTTTATCCACAGATTCATTGAAGAGCAAAATGGATGACGAGCTGACTGTCCCTGAAGAGGACATCGTGTTTGTAAATCTGAAGAAAGATCCCAAATTTGGTTTCGGTACGTTAATAAGCGATTTGGCTGCAAATGGCTTCCACATTGACCGAGAAATAGCTTTGCTTTGTCATTCTCGTGGAGAAGCCACAACAACTTCCACCTTTGGCCCGTACATGATTTGTCACGGAGTCGCAAGCCATACTGTTCGACTCCACCATTACATTCACAGGTTGACATTCTCTCTGTATAAAACAAGCAACTGCAGATGGTGGTTTACAAACAAAGACACAAAGAGTTGGAGTAACTCAGCGGGTCAGGCAGCATCTCTGGAGAACATGGATAGGTGAGGTTTCACAGAGTGCTGGAGTAACTCAGCGGGTCAGGCAGCTTCTCTGGAGAACATGAATAGGTGACTTTTCGGGTCGGGACCCTTCTTCAGAGATTTAATGGTGGGGTGGGGGGAGGGTGAAGAAAGCTGGAGGTTTGGATGGTCAAGGGTAGAATAAGGTCTGGCGGCAAATTGGTGAACACTCGCAAAGGAGGGTTTAATCGTCAGATGGTTGGACTAAGGGTAATGGATAACAAGACAGAAGGTGTGAAGCAAAAGGATTGAGGAGTTGTGAATTGTGAAGCCAGAGGAAGGAATGTAGGTGAGGGAGGGGTGGGGGAGGAGAAACCGGTGCGACTTCAGGTGAGGCAGGGAAGGGTGGGGGGTAAAAGATGTTGCGTAATGTGCAAGAAAATGTCCAGTAAGATAGTTCGAAGGGGCGGCACGGTGGCATAGCGTTACAGTTGCTGCCTTACAGTGCCACAGACCTGTGTTCGATCCTGACTACGGAAGCTGCCTGTACGGAGTTTGTACGTTCTCCCCGTGACCTGCTTGGGTTTTCTCCAGGTGCTCCGGTTTCCTCCCACACTCCAAAGACATACAGGTTTGTAGGCTCAGTGGGCTTCGGTAAGATTGTAAATTGTCCTTAGTGTGACAAGTTACCCGCTAATGTGCGGGGATCGCTGGTCGGTGCGGACTTGGTGGGTCGAAGGGCCTGTTTCCGTGCTGTATCTCTAAACTAAACTAAACTTATGGGTCCATTTGTGTTGTGACACTGCTGATTGTACAGTTACATTACTGAACAACGCTGTTTAACTTGCTACACTTCAGTCCGTCCAGTTGCTTCAAGCTCACCCTCTACTTTCAGTCTGAAGAAGAGTCCAGACCCGAAACGTCACCTATTCCTTTTCTTCCAGAGATGCTGCCTGGCCCGCGAAGTTACGCCAGCACTTTGTGTTCATCTTTGGTATAAACCAGCATTGGCAGTTCTTTGTTTCTGCCTCTCACTTATCTTGCTCTAATGTTTAATGAGAAAGCTTTGGGCTACATTACCTGGGAACGTCTAGGCTCTCAGATCCTATTTATCCTCTTTGTAGGGTTTACCGTTGTGGGAGGAGAGAGAACTGGAAAATTAGATCTGGGGATCTTTATCACAGCTATCATTCCAGGAGGACCGACAGATAAGGACGGGCGTATTAAAGAAGGTGAGGATTAACTTGTGAGATGTACAGAAAACGAATGAGTGCGCTATAGTAGCTTTTTGGGATTGACATTTATCACAAATAGATGATACATTTGGGAAAATTTTATGAATTTTAGTTTTGGAATAATATAATCTATGTAAAATTTTAAATTGTATTAAAGTGTGTCTTACATTAATCGAGCATTTATGCACGTTTAATAAGTATTCATTCCAACTTTCCTTTGAAATTTTAATAGCTAACTCTTGTTCCCAGTCTCTTCTGATACCCTCTGTAGATGGTATTTGTACATTTAAGATAATATTATACAAATATGATATTAAGTTTGCTGATTCCGCTTTTATCTGCATTGCCTCGTCCAATACATCTACTGGGTTATTATAATGATCTTTTGTATATTTTTTCAAATAGTCGCATATTTGAAAATATTTAAAATATTGATTATTTCCGAGTTTATATTTTATTTGTAATTGTTGTACAAAAATTCAAAAATTTTGGAATGAAATTTTTGAAATCTTTACAAAATTATTTTAAACAAGACTGATACCCAAAGCAGAATGGATTATCTTCGGTATAACAGAAGATGGTCCAGAACTAAATGTGTTTCAAAAGAAACTAATGGAATATGGGTTAATAACTGGAAAAAAGCTAATTCTAAAATTTTGGAAGAAGGCTCCAATACCAACTATAAATATGTGGATTTCAAATATGTTTGAAACATTACACCTAGAAGAGATAAGACTCCTCCTAGCAGGTAAACCAGATCACTTCCACCTGACGTGGTCTGCATTTATAGAATTATTACAAACATAGGGTGCAAAAGTACTTTAAAAAAAAAAATTGAGGTCAGGTAAGGGGGGATGATAGTTGAAGAGTTGGTATGTCCCATTTACGTAATGCTCATAAAAATATTTGTTTCTCTCTTTTTCCTCTTTCTCTTTCTCTTTCTTTCCTAGGGTCTATTTCTTAACTCTTTTTCTTTTGTTTTTTAATTTTGCTCTTATAGGGTCTTCGTCCTTTTTTGTTGTCACATTTCCTACACTTTCACTTTTTCCTTCACTTTCTTCTTTCTTTCAATCTTTTCCTTTTCTAGTGTAAAAAATAAATGGAGTACATTAATTGTAAGAAGATATAAATGACGAGTACTAATGTATGTGGTTGTAATGTAATGTACTTCTAATAAATAAAAATTTAAAAAAAAAATAAAAAAAAATAAAAAAAGTTGTGAGATGTTTACAATCACAGCGAGGTTTCTTAATGGTCTGGTATTTTCTGCTTCAATGTTTTCTCTTGTCTTGAAGGAGGACGTCTGATCTCAGTGAATAACGAAAGCCTAGAGGGAGTCACTCTCCGAACTGCCGTGGAGGTTCTTCAGAATTCCCCTGATGAAGTGACACTGATCATATCTCAACCAAAAGGTATTCATTCACAAGTTGCCTCTTCCAGGTTGAGACAAACCTAAAGATAGACAAACCAAAGATAGACGAACCAAAGATAGACAAACTGAAGATAGACAGCGGGACAGGCAGCATCTCTGGAGAGAAGGAATGGGTGACGTTTTTTTGGATCTGAAGAAGGGTCTGGACCCAAAAGGTCACCCATTCCTTCTCTCCAGAGATGCTGCCTGTCTCGCTGAGTTACTCCAGCCTTTTGTGTCTATCTTTGGTTTAAAGCACATCTGCAGTTCCTTCCCAGGTTGAGATTTGTTTCATGACCGAGAACTACCCTCGCCAATATCGCTCGATGAACTCCAGTGAATTCCCAACAGATTTTGATCTCACCTGCACCAGGGCGTCACGATGGTGCAGCGGTAGGGTTGCTGCCTTGCAGCACCACAGACCCCGGTTCGATCCTGACATCGGGAGCTGTCTGTGTGGAGTTTATACCTTCTCCCTGTAACTGCGTGGGTTTTCTCCGGGTGCTCCGGTTTCCTCCCACATCCCAACGATGGTGGGTTTGCAGGCTAATTGGCCTCTGTAAATTGCCCCAAGTGTGTGGGAAGTGGGTGAGAAACTGGAATAACAAAGGACTCGTGTGAATGGGTGATAGATGTTCGGCGTGGACTTGGAGGGCCGAAGGGCCTGTTTCCATGCTGTATCTCTAAAGTAAATTAAACAATGTAAATCCGGTGACTGAAGTACGTAGCGTGAAAGTGGAATTTCCTTACTCTGTGTGTGTTAGATGCCCAGTAACCTGTTCACCCTGTTTTCAAGAGAGTTACAGATAGCTCTCAGGGCTAACAGAATCAAGGGATATGGGGGAAAAAACAGGAACAGTGTACTGATTCTGGTTGATCAGCCATGATCATATTGAATGGCAGTGCTGGCTCGATGGGCCGAATGGCCTACTCCTACACCGACCTTCTATGTTTCTATGCTTCCTCTCCTGGTTTCAGGTGTATCAGAGTCTGCTCGTCAAGGTACGGCAACATCACAGGGTAAGGTGAACAGACGAGAGAGTTCCCAGGAATGCTGCCGTACCAGCCTGTGTCCAACAGGCCAGACCCACAATACTCCTGCAGTGGACGTGATCCCTGAGACCAGCAGCCCATCTACCCAGCACCACAGGACGCAGATGACGGTAATAAAGAGGTCACTTTGGCCTCTCTCTGGCGGTTCTTTGAACAACTCAATCTCTACTTATATTCCCTGTTCTCCCCCACATTCCCATCAGCTCCGCACTGATTCTAACACTCGCCTGCATCCACTGGCAAAGTAACTCACCAACCCATGTAGAAAGAAAGAATTATCTATCTATAGTTATTATCTATAATTATATATTATATATTATAATTATCTATAAGAATTAAGAAAGAAAGAAAGAAAGAATTGTGTTATACCAAAGATAGATAGATGCAACAGGCAGCGTCTCTGGAGAGAAGGAATGGGTGACGTTTTGGGTCGAGACCCTTCAACTGGCTTCCATTCATTGTTAACAGTGAACATATCTGGATCATTGCTGTAACTAATCCCACAACCGATCAATTGCAGAATCCTCCAGGGGTGCCATCCCCAGCTGGTCATTGACTGAAGTGCCAATAGGTTAATAACAAACTTTGCCCTACAAAACGGATTAGTTCAATACTTTTTATTTTGATCTTTTGGATTTTGAGAATTGCTGCCTGTGAGTGGTTGAAGGGGGATTACTGACTACATTGAACAAGTGTGTAGATGAGGCATAGACGGGTATGGACCATGTGCTGGGAGATGGGATTAACATGGTAGAGGGCCCACTGATCTGCGTGAATCCGTTGGGCCATTAGGCTTGTTTCCTTAGATCAGTGGGGACACTCTTGGTGATAGACCGTGAAGTCACCATCGCAGAATATGTTCTGTGAACTTGCGACTCCAACATGAAAGATATAGACCATCGACATAGAGCACAGGAACAGGCACTTCCAGTTAAAATTTTCCACTTCCACCTCCAGTTTAAATTCCATTTGGAATATTTTGGAGGACCAAGAAACCAAGACTTGATCCCACAATGTGTGCAGAATATGATGCCGAGCTAAGCTAATGTCCTCTGCCTGTCAGTGATCCAACAGCCCCTTAAATGCAACTATCATATATTCTTCCGCCAGCATCTCTGGCGGTGTGTTCCAGTCACCCACTATTCTCAGTGGAGCTCAGAGACCGTACAGGGTTGTGGGCGTCAATGACCTCCAAGGTTAGTTCATTGGTGAAGGTGAAAATACCAAAATATGTCACAGACAGTGAATTCTTTGTGGAGGCTTAATCTCGAGGGACTTTGTCACTTAGTCACTAATTCTTTACATTTTTTGCCTTAATGCCAAGGTGAATGAAAATCAAAAAGATAGCTACAGATGCAGGAAATCCAAACCCAGAAACACTCTGCAGGTCAGGAGGTATCTGTGAAGGGAGAAGCAGAGTTCGCGCATCAGATCAAAGACTCTTCAAGTCTCCAATCCCGAAACGTAGCTCTTTTCTTTCCACAGTTGCTGCTTGACCTTCAGGGTGTTTCCTGCACCTTCTGGTTTGCTGCTCGATAAGCTGGAGATCATGAATATTTACTGGCGAGGTTGAGTGGGTGGGGAGGAACAATGGGGGGAACAATGGTTGCATTTATGTCAGTCACAACTGTTCGATGTGCAATGTTTGAGTGTGCCCAGTTGTCTCATTAAATATGGCGACAAGTGCTGAATAATTCTACAGATGAATCGGGCCTGTGTCGGACATTGATTTTATATCTAATGGTTTTAAACTCTCAAAGATAGCATTGATAAGGGAGAATAATTTTTCAACTCATTACATTCTTTCAAAAATGTGGTAATGAGCAGCCAATATGTTTGATTTAATGGTTGGTTAAGGTTTAAATGTTGGTTAGGATACAGATGCTGTTGGTCAAATTATTTGGCAAGTATAATCTGCATGAACATATCACTATCCTTGGAGCTGTGAAGAGGCATTAACCAGCTTTTATTGACACTTAGATTAAATTGCCTTTCTACTTGGAAGCTCTAATTTTTCTTTGGTTTACGGATGGCATGGGAGATCCCGCTGCCTCACGCCTCCAGTCATCCATATTGGATCCTGACCTCGGTTGCTCACTTTGTGGAGTGTGCATGTTCTCCCTGTGACTGCACGGGTGCTTTAGTGCCCTGCCACATCCCAAAAATGTGCTGATAGTCAGGGAGAGGGGGAGAGAGAGAGAGAGAGAAGCGGGGAAAGGGAGAGAGTGAGGGAGAAAGAAAAAGAGAGAGAGAGAGGGGGCGAAATAGAGAGAGAGGCGAGAGTGAGAGATAGGGTGAGGGAGAGAGGGCGAGAGAGAGAGAGAGCAAAACAGAGGGGGAGAGAGAGAGAGAGAGAGAGAGAGAGAGGAGAGAGAGAGAGAGAGAGAGGGAGAGGGAGAGAGAGGTAAAATAGAGAGGGTGAGAGAGAGAGGAGAGCACAAACAAAAATAAATACATAATTACATTACAGGGAAATCAGATGGGTGGAATCGGGACTGATAGAGCTGCACCCAAGGAGTTAGCATGAATCAGCTGGCTGAATTGCAACCTTCTGTGTTATAATACATAAGCAACCGAGAGGGCAGGGCGTTGGGATAGAAGACTTATCCTAGTGACCGTACCCCCAACAGTGCCATGTGTTTCACTCCAGCTTGAACCTATGATCTTCTGATTCAGCCTTGACAGCTGGGCCAAACTAAACAACTCCAAGCCGTCTTCATCCTCAATCTCATAGGTTCGTAAATGATAGGAGAAGAATTATGCCATTCGGCCCATCAAGTCTACTCCACCGGTACACAGAAAATGCTGGAGAAACTCAGCGGGTGCAGCAGCATCTATGGAGCGGAGGAAATAGGCAACGTTTCGGGCCGAAACCCTTCTTCAAACTGATAGGGAGTGGGGAGAAGAAAGGGAAAAAGGAAAAAAGGCGGAGGAGGAGCCCAAGTCTACTCCACCGTTCAATCATGGCTGATCTATCTTTCCCTCCAACCACATTCTCCTGCCTTCTCCCATAACTTCTGACACCCGTACTAATCAAAATTGTATCTATCCCTGCCTGAAAAAGATCCATTGACTTGTCCTCCACAGCGTTCTGTCTTTGAATTGTTAATATGAAAGTTAATTATTAACAGCCCGTTGTGGATTATAGAGGGAATATAGCAAATCAGAGACTAATAGGAGTAGAATCAGGCCATTTGGCCCATCAGATAATGGTTTGATCTGACAGATAAATCTCCATTGTTACTTTGTGATCTCGTTGACAGGTTGGTGGTTGGATATCCCCAGTGGAGCGAGACCTGAAACCAGGAGACAGATACAGCGTGGAGCTGACTAAAACAGAGGGCAGCCTTGGAGTTAGTGTCACAGTAAGTATTAAATAATTTACTTCCGCTGTTCTACTCTCGACCCGAAACGCCACCCATTCCTTCTATCCAGAGATGCGTTATGTGTCTATCTTCTACTGTTATACTAAGTGTTCATAATTATAATTAGTACAGAGGTCAGAGGTTATGGGGAGAAGGTAGGAGAATGGGGTTAGGAGGGAGAGATAGATCAGCCATGATTGAATGGCGGAGTAGACTTGATGGGCCGAATGGCCTAATTCTACTCCTATCCCTTATGACTATTTGAAACAATCAGGACAATCCAGATTTTCCCCAGGACCTCAGGATTATGGACTTCAGACTTCCATGATATTTTGACTTTTTAAGAGTCTTAATCAGGTAACCCTATCAGCTCACACCTCTCAACTTAATGCAACATAAACCAAGATAATGCAACTTGCACTTTTAATTTAAACTATTCTGACTTGATATCTATTTGGGAAATAAAGTGGTGGAGTAACTCAACAGGTCAGGCAGCATCTGTGGAGGACAAGGATAGGTGACGTTTGGAATTGGGTGTCAGGGTGGAAACACTGTGGTACACATGGACCCAATTGCCGCAGGAGATGGTAGAACAAATTTAATGAGTGAAAGAAGACCCTGCTAAAGATATCGATTAAACGAAGTGTGCTTGCCGTTTCTCAACTGCTGATCAATATAATGAATTGACCCACTACAGATCTTCACTTAGTAAAGGACAAGCGACAGCAGAGGCCAAGCTTTGTCCTTCACCAATGATTCATTGAAGGTGATGCCAAGGAGTCGATTAGGGAGGTCTCTTGATTTGATATCAACAATAGAATAATGCACCTTTGCAGTGGAGATGAGGAGGAATTTTGTTAGCCAGAGGCTGGTGAATCTGTGGAATTCTTTGCCACAGACAATCGTGGAGGAAAAATAATTGGGTATTTTTAAAAAGGAGATTGATAGGTTCTTGATCAGTAAGGGTGCCAAAGGTTACAGGGAGAAGGCAGGAGAATGGGGTTGAGAGGGAAAAGTACATCAACCATGATCGAATGGTAGAGAAGACTCGATGGGCTGAATGGCCTAATTCTGCTCCTGTGTCTTATGATGTCCCAACAACAGGGAAGCATATTCCCATCCATGAAAATCTCCAGTGGGAAAGGGCTTGTTTAATGCAGGTTCTGCTGTGATCCACAGGGAGGAGTGAACACCAGTGTCAAGCACGGTGGGATCTACGTGAAGGCAATCATACCTGGAGGGGCCGCGGATCTTGATGGTCACGTCAGGAGAGGTAAGGAGGGGGTTTCTGAATCATTCAATGAGTCAATTGACTGTTCTGGATCAGCTTGCTTCAGTGGTTGTCCTCTACCTTACCTGCACTGGACACTAGTGAGGTTGGAGTGATAACATTCCCACTCCATTCGCTTTCACATCCTGCTTCGAACCACCCAAGAGCTGGATCCTGAATGATTTCCCATTGGGGGTCAAAGTTGTAACTATTGAGGGGAGGTTAGCGAGACTCAGAACTGTGCCTTGAAACTGTGCCACAGATTGGTGGGGTGTTGAGTTATTGGGGGGTTGGTGATCTGAGGGGCCCTCATGAGTTACTAATGACTTGCACAAAGTGTGTTTTAGTTCATGGTTCATTAGTTTATAGGTGATAGGAGTAGAATTAGTCCATTTGGCCGATCAAGACTACTTCTCCATTCAATCATGGCTGATCTACCTCTCCCTCCTAACTCCTTTCTCCTGCGTTCTCCCCATAACACCTGACACCCATGTTAATCAAGAATCTATCTCTGCCTTAAAAATATCCATTGACTTGGCCTCCACAGCCTTCTGTGGCAATGAATTCCACAGATTCACCGCCCTCTGACTAAAGCTCAGCGAAGTGAAAATTTTCCTCATCTCAGTCCTAAATGGCCTACCCCTTATTCTAAGATGAAATGTCCCAAATGTCCGAGTCCCCTGTTGAGGTCCAACACGCACTAGCTGTTCCACCACAACACCTTGAAAAAGCCTGAGGCTTAACCTCAGGCACTTTGTTCTGGTCTGCATCATCCTCATGGCAGGTGTGGGGTTGGACACTGAGTTAGCATCCTTCGCCTTTAGCAGCATTTAACATTAGTTCTGACTTTTGGCTTAAGGTGAAACAAAACCTTGTTGCAGAGCTTTGATATTATGGAATAAATGTCACGTCCGTCCTAACGTCTTTCTTCTGTATGACAGGTGATCGCCTGCAGGAGGTTGATGGGTTCAGCTTGCAAGACATCACACATAAGCAAGCTATTGAGCGTTTGAAGAACACTGGACAGGTAAGTCCTGCCTTGTCAGGCCATTACAACAGGTGGCATATTGGAAATTGCAGGTCATTGTGTTTCTCATAAGAAGATGATATCAGTCCAGAGATCTAGCTATCTTGAGAGAAAGGCCAGATCTGTAATCACAACTCCATAAGTTTCAAGGACACAAAGCACTGGAGTAACTCAGCAGGTCAGGCAGGATCTCTGGAGAACATGGATGGGTGATGTTTCAGGTTGGGACCCTTCTTCAGTTCGAAGAAGGGTCCCGACTTGAAACATCAACAATGCATGTTCTCCAGAGATGCTGCTGGACTGCTGCATTACTTGTGTTAGATACATAGAAAATAGGTGCAGGAGTAGACCATTCGGCCCTTCGAGCCTGCACCGCCATTCAATATGATCATGGCTGATCATCCAACTCAGTATCCCGTACCTGCCTTCTCTCCATACCCCCAATCCCTTTAGCCACAAGGGCCACATCTAACCCCCTCTTAAATATAGCCAATGAACTGGCCTCATTACCCTCTGTGGCAGAGAGTTCCAGAGATTCACCACTCTCTGTGTGAAAAAGTTTTTTCTCATCTCGGTCTTAAAGGATTTCCCCCTTATCCTTAAGCTGTGACCCCTTGTCCTGGACTTCCCCAACATTGGGAACAATCTTCCTGCATCTAGCCTGTCCAACCCCATAAGAATTTTGTACGTTTCTATAAGATCCCCTCTCAATCTCCTAAATTCTAGCGAGTATAAGCCAAGTCTATCCAGTCTTTCTTCATATGAAAGTCCTGACATCCCAGGAATCAGTCTGGTGAACCTTCTCTGCACTCCCTCTATGGCTATAATGTCCTTCCTGAGATTTGGAGACCAAAACTGTACGCAATACTCCAGGTGTGGTCTCACCAAGACCCTGTACAACTGCAGTAGAACCTCCCTGCTCCTATACTCAAATCCTTTTGCTATGAAAGCTAATATACCATTCGCTTTCTTCACTGCCCGCTGCACCTGCATGCCTACTTTCAATGACTGGTGTACCATGACACCCAGGTCTCGCTGCATCTCCCCTTTTCCTAATCGGCTACCATTTAGATAATAGTCTGCTTTCCTGTTTTTGCCACCAAAGTGGATAACCTCACATTTATCCACATTATACTGCATCTGCCAAACATTTGCCCACTCACCCAGCCTATCCAAGTCACCTTGCAGTCTCCTAGCATCCTCCTCACAGCTAACACTGCCCCCCAGCTTAGTGTCATCCGCAAACTTGGAGATGTTGCATTCAATTCCCTCATCCAGATCATTAATATAAATTGTAAAAAGCTGGGGTGTTGTGTTTACAAGGCCTGTTTAAACCTCATCAAGAGTCAAGAGCATTTTATTGTCATATGTCCCAGATAGAACAATGAAATTCTTGCAGCAGCACAACGAAATATGTAATCATAGTACACTGTAAACAATATAATAAATTTAAAAATAGTTCAGTACACATACTCGCATATACGTATATTTCGGTCTTGACCTAAAACGTCTCCCATTCCTTTTCTCCAGAGATGCTGCCTGTCCCGCTGAGTTACTCCAGCTTTTTGTGTCTATATAGTTATATATACCAAATCTGGAATTTACCAGATCGTTTATCTCAATCCATATATTGTGTCTATATATATATATATATAATATTGTAGCGGCTCCTGCTGGCGCACGCAGGTATCGAACCCGGCATTCGGAAGCCGCGGTCACGTGACTCGGGAGGGGCTGCTTGTTTTCGCGCGGTTTTGTTTTCGCGCGGCAGTTCAGCACTGCCCACCGTTGTGGCCAGACGTGTCAAGAGAGCCTGTAAATATATATATATACACAATATATGGATTGAGATAAACGATATAGACACAAAATGCTGGAGTAACTCTGCGGGACAGGCAGCATCTCTGAAGAGAAGAAATGGGTGACGTTTCGGGCTGGGACCTTCAGACTAGTCAGAGGAAAGGGAAACGAGAGATATAGACGGTGATGTGGAGAGATAAAGAACAATGAATGAAAGATATGCAAAAAAAATAACGACGATAAAGGAAACTGGCCGTTGTTAGCTGTTTGCTGGGTTAGAACGAGAAGCTGGTGTGACGGGTGGGGTAGGGCTGGAGAGAGAGGGAATGCCGGGGTTACTTCAAGTTAATTCTTACCACTGGGCTGTAAGCTGCCCAAGCAAAATATGAGTAACTGTTCCTCATTTGCATTTAGCCTCATATATATAATATATATAATATATATTTAGCCTCATATATATATAATATATATTTAGCCTCATATATATAATATATATATATTTATATACATACACACACATGCACACATACGTACACATAAGAAACTAACAATAATAGTGCAATTATCCAACGCTCTTTATAACAGGAAACCTCACTGCACATGCAAAGCTTTGCTGTTTATTGCCCTTGGCATGTGCCCTGGTGTCTGACTGACATCCATCACAGACAGGCTGAAACATTCACTTAATCACCAGGGGTTTCGATCCATTTCCATGAGCAGAAATATCCATCCAAAATTAAATGAAATCCATCACCGACTGATACCGAAAGCCTGTTGTAAATCATTTTATGTTTTGTCCCATGGTTTTCCATTAAATTATGGGTTAATTCTATTAAATTTGCATATTAAATATGCATATCCTAACTACTGAATACTAATCTGAGCTCCTTATGAATATAAGGCAGCTTTGAACTTCCAAATTATCCAACCAAATAGCGTTTTACAGTATTTAAATCTCAACCTTGCTCTTGCTACTTACTAAACAAGGAAATAGACCCATGATTTTTAGTCTATATGTAAAATTTGATGTTTATTTCACATGACTGTGGCAAATTGCTAAATATTAATGACTTTTATAATATAATTCCGTGTTTAAAATAAACCCTAAGTGAGTTATCATGCATAAATTTGCATACATTGGTATATCATCGTGATTCAAACACATGATTAAGTATTGTTGATAATGGTGGATCTTTCATATATTGAATAAACTGGAAATGTGACACCAGACATTTGGATAACTATTAGAAAGGATTGCAATATTGGCTGCCTACTGCTATTATGACAGCATGAGGTGTTTGTTTTAATCTTTTGATGGAATTTACCAGATCTTTTATCTCATTCCATGTAATCCCCTCCATCCCGACATTCCTCCACTAATCCTGAGTGCCATGTATCCTTAATTTGCTTCACCCCACTTCTGATTGCTAACCTTTTTGGTTCAAACCTTGGACTTCCATCCCTAAATCGGAGGCACAGTGGCGCAGTGGTAATGTTGCTGCCTTAACGCACCAGTGACCCGGGTTCGATCCAGACTAACGGTGCTGTCTGTACGGAGTTTGTACGTTCTCCCTGTGACCTGCGTGGGTTTTCTCCAGGATCTCCGGTTTCCTCCCACACTCCAAAGACGTACAGGTCTGTAGGTTAATTGGGTTGGTATGACTGTAGTGTGTGTAGGATAGTGTTGGTGTGCCGGGATCACTGGTCGGCGCGGACTCGGAGGGCCGACGGGCCTGTTTTCGTGCTGCATCTCTAAACTAAACTAATCTAAACTAAATCTCATATGTGATGGACAATTGTAATGTACATTGTAATGTAAATGTAATATAGCAATAGGAAGTGAGATCTTTCATTGGAGCGTTGAACAGCAACATTTGACATATGCTCATGGACTGAGATATTGGCAGAGTGAAAGAAGCCCCATTTAAAACAGCGCAGATGGTCATTTACTCTGGGAGTAATAAGGACCCCACTTTAATATCTCATGGGTTCAAAATGAATTAGCTGCAGAGTAGGTGGATGCATTCATTGTGATATGCCAAAACTCCATAGAATCTGGAGAGGTCCCGGGAGATTTGAAAACTCGGAATGCAATGCCACTTTTCAATTAAGGAGGGAGACCAAAAGAAGGAATCTATAGACCAGATAGCCTCACATCCATCATTGGAAAGATGCTGAAATCTGTTGTAACCGTAGCAGGCTGAGAAAATCATAACCTGATCAATCATAGTCAATCACGGTTTTATGGAAGGAATATCATGTTTGACAAATTTATTTGTGTTCTTTGAGGATGTATCAAGCAGAGTGGATTAATCGGAATTAGTGTATTTGGATTTCCAAATTCATTCAATAATGTGCACGAGCTTAAGGTATTATGCACAATATATTAGCATGGATAAAGGACTGGCTAATGAGGGGAAACCAGAGATGGGATAAATAAGTTAACCAGAATTGTTAGAAAGATATAATGAATGGGATCAACACTGGGCCCCTCGTATTCAGACTATGTTCATGACATCAGGACATCAGGTGGAAACAATCTATTTCATGGGGATGTAAAATACAAAATGAACAGGTCAGGCAGCACCTGTGGAGGAAATGGATAGGCAATATTTCGGGTTTGGAACCTACCTTAGATAGTCCGAATGTCAGGGGTTATGGGAAGAAGGCAGGAGAATGGGTTTGAGAGGTAATGATCGATCCGCCATGATTGAATGGCACAGTAGACTTGGTGGGCCGAATGGCCTGATTCTACTCCTAGTACTTATGAACTTATGAAGAAGAACTCTCCCAACCCAAAACACTGCCTGTCCATTTCCTCCGCAGATGCTGTCTGACCCACTCAGTTACTCCAGCACTTTGATTTGGGTTCAAGATTCCTGCAGTTCCTTTTTGTCTCTCAAAGGGATGTGGTTGAGTTCAGTCAACAGGCAAACGTTTTACTGATACAAGTGGACAAATGTTCGCTGGTCTTTATTGCAAAGGAGTGGAGTAGAAATATATGCAACTCTTGCTAAAACTGTACAAGGGTGATAATGTCACATTTATGGACTGCAGAATTATGGAAAATAGTTGAGGCTGAAAGTGGAAGAGTTGTTACAATTTTATGAATTGAACCCACAGCTTTGATAACTGTGTTAGTAACTACTGGTGGAGTCAATGTGAAGACTGAGCCACTGTAGATGCTGGCAATGTGCAGAATGTTAAGCTGATATGTCCTAGACAGTGTGATTGTGCTGGGAACTGTTAAAGCCAGTAATAGACAATAGACAATAGGTGCAGCAGTAGGCCATTCGGCCCTTCGAGCCACCACTGCCATTCAATGTGATCATGGCTGATCATCCCCAATCAGTACCCTGTTCCTGCCTTCTCCCCACATCCCCTAACTCCGCTATCTTTAAGGGCCCTATCTAGCTCTCTCTTGAAAGCATCCAGAGAACCTGCCTCCACCGCCCTCTGAGGCAGAGAATTTCACACACTCACCACTCTGTGAGAAAAAGTGTTTCCTCGTCTCCGTTCTAAATGGCTTACCCCTTATTCTTAAACTGTGTGGCCCCTGGTTCTGGACTCCCCCAACATCGGGAACATGTTTCCTGCCTCTAGTGTGTCCAAGCCCTTAACAATCTTATATGTTTCAATGATAATGTGTCGGTCTATGTCTGTGATATTGGATCGGTGTGATATGGTCTGGGTTAAGCGAATGTTCTTTCACACTGGGAAATTTAAAGCAGCTGATCGGCAATTTGATCAGGGAAGCTTCACGTTGTGTGTGAAAGGCTGATGATACCTTTCACGTTGTGACGCAGCGGTTTTGCTCGTGGACTGCCTCCCCCCAGCTCTGTGGGTGTCCGATCTGCCAGATAACCTTTCAATTAAGCCTGCGGTCTTTGTGAAGCGCAGCTGGCTCCAAGAGGAACCTTCTGCGTCCAAAACTCTCCTCTCGTGAAGTCCGTGCCCTTTCCAACTGCACCAACTTCAGAAAATATCCCCATCACAGAAAAAAAGAAAGAAAATATTCCAATGTTACTCCATTAATATTAATTCCACTATTTCTGAAACAAAAACCTACATGAATCGGATTTCCCTCAAGACCTAATGATAAATGGAAGGAATTTGGCCCCGATCCTGATGCTGTCTAACTTATTCAAATGTCAGGAGTGAGATGTATTAGGTGGGTGTCAGCCGATGATCCCACATGAACATTTGTGAACGACCCCATGAAATCACAAAATAATTTATATTGTCAGGGTTATCTCTACAACCGGAGAAAGGGTCAACTGGGAAAAGGCCGATTCCTTTGTCCACATAATGTGCAGACTGCAGAAATTTGCAGCAAGCACCTGTCATAATCTACACATCATTTCAGGTTTCACTGTAAACAAGGACCACATGTACAGTCTGCAGAAGGGTCTCAACCTGAAACGTCACCCATTCCTTCTCTCCAGAGATGCTGCCTGTCCCGCCGAGTTACCCCAGCCTTTAGTGTCCATCTTCCATGTAAACCAGCATCTGCAGTTCCTTCCTGCACACTACACTTGTATCTGTTTCCCATTGTCGATTTTCAACTACATATCATGCAGGGATGACACAAGGAACTGCAGATGCTGGAATATTGAGTCAAACTCAAAGCACTGGAGTAACTCAAGTGTGTCAGGCAGCATCTGTGGAGGGAATGGACAGGTGACACTTCGAGAGTCTGAAGAAGGGTCCTGACCAGATACGCCACATCTACCCATTCCCTCCGCAGATGCTGCCTGAGCCGCCGAGTTGCTCCAGCACTTTGTGTTTTTACTCAGAGAAGCGAGGGGATGTGAGGAGGGCTGATGTGGCGACATTTACCTTCTTGCGCCGCTGGCTTGCGGACAATTCCCATCACCACTCTGTCAGTCTGAAGAAGGGTCACGACCCGTAACGTCACCCATTCCTTCTCTCCAGAGATGCTGCTTGTCCCGCCGAGTTACTCCAGCATTTTGTGTCTACCTTTGATTTAAACCAGCATCTGCAGTTCCTTCCTACAAATGTTGTCCCTCCACCGCTCCCTGTCTTCCAGGTGGTGCGGCTCGTTCTTGAGAGGGGACATCAGACGGCAGCTGGAGGTCCTGGCAATGGAAACCAACTGGGGCCCATTCACGCCGACAGCTTACACTGGAAACTGGATGAATATCCTGACAACTCCATGGCAACCACCTCTGCTACCATGTCCAAGGACTACAGCTTTGTGACAGATGGTAGGGGCTGATGTTTAGCAAGTCACCAGTGTACTGGCATGGCCTTCCTGGCTGTTAAGGACAATTTATAATCTGTCTCCACAGCATAGAGTCTGTGTGGATAATTGTTGCAGTAAGAGGCGCCTCTTTTTCAAACCCATCCTTTTAAGCTTAATAGATGTGTTTAAGTTGCGTTTGACACAGGTGTATTTGTGTCGTACAGTAATAATTACAATTTTAGAAATCTAATTTCATTTGAGGCAGTGGAAACGTATTTTTGAAAAACAATCCAATACTAGAGGGCATACTTTAAAGTGAGAGACTTAGTTTAAAGGGGATAGCAGGGCAAGTTTTTTTTTTACACAGAGGGTGGTGAGTGCCTGGGACACGTTGCTGGGGTTGAAGCAGATGTGTTAGTGGCATTTAAGAGACTTTTGGATGGGCACATGGATTTGCAGGGAATGGAAGGATATGGGTCATGTGTGGGTAGATGTGATGGTCTCGACATCATGTTCGGCACGGTCATTGTGGGCTGAAGGGCCTGGTCTGCAACATGTTTCAGAAGGAACTGCAGATGCTGGAAAATCGAAGGTAGACAAAAATGCTAGAGAAACTCAGCGGGTGAGGCAGCATCTATGGAGCGAAGGAAATAGGCAACGTTTCGGGTCGAAACCTGAACTGGGTTATGAAGAGTTTTGAGAAGCCTCACGTTCGAGTTCGAGGAGAGCAAAAAGAAACTGGGGTGGCTACCTGCAGCATAGAGGTGTAGATGAAGGTTCCAGGACCAAACACCTGGTGTCAGATAATATTACCCTCGTGGTTACAGGGAGCTACAGTCGACAGTGACAGGAATTAACAGCAGAAGAGAACAGAGGATGCAGGACAACAATGGCTTCAGTCTTCTGTAGATGTCGGGGGAGAAAACTCCCATATTTCTCGTTTCCCTTATCCCAAACTAGTCTGAAGAAGGGTCTCGACCCGAAAGGTCTCCAGAGACGCTGCCTGTCCCGCTGAGTTACTCCAGCTTTTTGTGTCTATCTTCGGGAGAAAACTCTTGTTCATCTCAGGTGGGATGTTGGACATGTACAACCTCAATGATTTGAGATTCATCTGGACCTCCACTGCTGTCTGTTTGGAGTTTTCCCATTCTCCCTGTGACCACTTGGGCTTTCCCTGGGTGCTCCAGTTTTCTCCTACACAATGTACTGATTGGGAAGTTAATTGGTTATTTGGAAATTCCCCCAGTCTGAAGCAGACAGGGCGGCACGGTGGCGAAGCAGTAAAGCTGTGCCTTACAGCGCCAGAGACCCCGGTTCGATCCTGACTATGGGTACTGTCCGTACGGAGTCGGTACGTTCTCTCTGTGACCGCGTAGAATTTCTCCAGGTGCTCCGGGTTCCTCCCACATGCCAAAGACGTGCAGGTTTGTAGGTCAATTGGTCCTAGTGTGTAGGATGAAAGATAGACACAAAATGTCTACCTTTCCATTATCTCCCTGGTTCACCTATCGCCTGCCAGACCCTGCCTCACCCCTCCCTCTCACCTTTTTCCACCAGCTGAGTCCTGCCCTCTCCACACCCAGCCCCAATGAAGGGCATCGACACAAAGCCTGGATCAAAACTCTGCCGTCATTGACCTGCTGGGTTTCTCCAGCAGGTAGACACAAAAAGCTGGAGTAACTCAACGGGATAGGCAGCATCTCTCGAGTGAAGGGATGGGTGACGTTTCGGGTCGAGACCCTCCTTCAGACTTGGAACTAGTGTATGGGTGATGGATGGTCGCCACAGACTTGGTGGGCTGTAGGGCCTGTTTCCACACTGTGTTTATAAAACAACAAAGCAAAAGGCATCCAGATCCAAACATCGTCTGTCCATTGCCCTCGTCAGATGCTGCCTGATCCGCTGACTTCCTCCAGCACTTTGCTTTTAGTTGCTCAGCATCACTATCGCACACTGCTGAAACTGAGATTCTGCGTCAAGCAACCATCAAATCCGTGGACACACGTAATCACACGCTAATTAAAACAGGAACCCTCTGAAGCTTGCACTGTGGGAATATTGAAAGGGAATGAGGAAGTTATTGTATTCTGAGATGCATTTCAAAGGAAAGCTGGGATCCTTCGTTATTTTTTACGCTTTTTTCCCCCCCCCCCCAGTTTATTGTCGAATATTTCAAGCATTCGGAATTCTTCAAATTAAATGTCTATTGATTCCTGTTACATGTCAGCCTGAGGATTTTGGTAACACACCCATCTTCAGATTCAATGAGATTCTGGATACACATCTAGATACAATGTGCGGCACGGTGGTGCAGTGGTAGAGCTACTGCCTTACAGTGCAGGAGACCCGGGTGCTTGTATGTACGGAGTTTGTACGTTCTCCCCGTGACCGCGTGGATCTTCGGTTTACTCCCACATTCTAAAAACGCTCAGGATTGTAGGTTATTTGGCTTGGTACAAAGCTAAATTATCCCTCGTGTGTGTGTAGGATCGTATTAGTGTGCGGGGATCGTTGGTCGGTGCAGACTTGGTGGGCCGAAGGACCTGTTTCTGTGCTGTATCTCTGAACTAAAACCCACCCTGTAGAGCCCAGAAATCTAGGCCCAGATTCCTGTGTGATTCCATGGGAGGGCCGCACTGTTATTAATCAGACTTTAACCTAATGCTCCATCTGATCTCTAATATGGATGTAAAAACCCATTGACGCTGTTTTGAAGAAGAGCAGCCAATTATCAATGTTCCGAACCACTAATGTCCACAAATTCACTTTCTAAACCTCTCTGCCTGTCCTTCAAGCGAGAGTTAGATATAGCTCTTAGAGCAAACAGAACCAAGGGATATGGGGAGAAAGTAGGAACGAGGTTTTGGATGATCAGCGTTGATCATATTGAATGGCGGTGCTGGCTCGAAGGGCCGAATGGCCTACTCCTGCCCATGTTTTCAATGTTTATATGTTTCCTCCCACATTCCAAAGACGTGCAGGTTTGTAGGTTAATTGGTTGGGTAGAAATGTAAAAATTGTCGCTTGTGTGGGATAGTGTTAATGTGCAGGGATCACTGGTTGGTGCGGACTCGTTGGGCCCAGAGGCTTGTTTCCACGCTGTATCTATAAACTAAACTAAACTAATCTAAACTAAAGTGAGTTCACCCCCAGTTAGATTGTGACAGCAATCACTTTCAGCTGAAGAGCATCCAACTGGAAATTGGCTGAGGCAATTCCACAATCAGCTTATGGTGATGGGATGTTCATTCGATTGCCTGCTCAGTAACCTCGCTGTTTGGGATGTTAGCTTTCCCGCATGTGTAAGAATGACACTTCCTTTCCTGCCCTTATTTGATCTCCCATCCATCTGGTGTCACAGTCTCAGAAACACAGTGATCTGAATCACTGTGTAGATTTGCTGCCTCACAGCGCCAGAGACCCGGGATCGATCCTGACCACGGGTGCTGTCTGTACGGAGTTTGTACGTTCTCCCTGTGACCGCGTGAGTTTTCTCCGGGTGCTCTGGTTTCCCCACACACTCCAAAGACCAGCTGCTTTGTATGTCAATCGGCTTTGGTAACAATAGTAAACTATCCCGAGTGTGTGTTGGATAGGGCTAGTGTACGGGGTGGGGGTGGTCGCTAGTCGGCGCGGACTCGGTGGGCTGAAGGGCCTGTTTCCCCGCTGTACCTCTAAAGTCTGAAGTCGAATCGGATGAGAGAACTATTCTGTATCTTGTCCCTTCAGGAGACTGTAACTTGGATATTGTTTAAAAAATCCTGTCTCAGAAAAAGTCCAGTTCATTGTCCTGGACTGGTTTCTATTTAAACCTTTAAGTTGCTGATTCCCGCTATTTAACACTAATATAAATTAATTCGAGTTGCAGTGGTGAGGTTGCTGCAGGAACGAATGTCTTCATAAACAGCAAACAGATACAGAGACATACAGAATAATGAATATATTTCAGGGATACACGGTCCTGGCAGCATCACATGCATGAATTCATGACATCCTGAAATTGTGAATAAATTGACACATAATGGGGAAATCAGCACTTCATCTCATATTGCACAGTTGGCTCCAAAGAACTGGTGGTGATCTGATTATATTTTAGTGACACAGTGTATAATTATATCTGTGTAGGAAAGTATTGGAGGGAAGGAGGAATCACATGCTTAAGACACAATATTGACAGACAGGAAGATTTTGAAGTGTTCAAAGTTGAGGTCTTTGTTCTGCTGGATATTATGATGCCTATTAATGCTCCTCCAGATTCAGGGACTGTTTCTTCCCAGCTGTTAGCAGGCAACTGAATCATCCTACTGCAACCAGAGAGCAGTGGTGAACTACTATCTACCTCACAGATAACCCTCGAACTATCCTTGATTGGACTTTGCTGGCTTTACCTTGCACAAATCTAATCCTCAGCATCCCGGATACATCCACTGACTAGAAACTGAATTAAACCAGACATACAAACACATCCCTGACAAAGTTAGGTCAGATTTAGCCATAGAAACGTACTGTCCTAAATTAACTCCTACAATTCTCCACACTGTAAATGGCTTGATTGTAATCATACGTATATTGTCTTTCTGCTGACTGGATAGCACGCAACAAAAGCATTTTCGCTGTGCCTCGGTACAAGTGATAATAAACTAAACAGAACTAAACTAAGCAATATTGTTAACAGATAACACGTTTGAGGTGAAGATGAAGAAAAATTCCGGAGGTTTGGGATTCAGTTTCCTACAGTGTGCGTCAGCAGATGATCCCAGAGGGGGCTTGGTGAGGATAAAGAGACTGTTCCCGGGGCAGCCCGCAGAAGAGACGGGTCAGATGGAGGTTGGGGATGTCATCCTGGCCGTCAATGGAGCGGCAGTGAAGGGGCTGTCGTATCAGGTGAGTGGCTGAACAGCAACCAGTGTCTTGTGAAATTGTGTCTGAAGATCGGTTTTGACCCGAAACGTCATCCATTCCTTCTTTCCGGAGATGCTGCCTGTCCCGCTGAGTTACTCCAGCTTTTTGTGTCTAACCTCTTGTGAAATTAATAAACCTTTTTCCAAGGAAGGAGCGAAGACAATTCAAGAAACCCCATTAAACAAAATCAGAAAATCTTCATAATACTCAGCAGGTCAGGCAGCATCTGTGGAGAGAGAAACAAAGCTAACATTTAAAGTTGATGACTTCTGATCAGAATTTTAGTTAGTTGAGTAAAACTGCGTGGAAACAGGCCCTTCAGCCCACCCCGACCATCCATCACCCATTCACACAAGTTGCATGTTATCCCACTTTCTCATCCACTCCCTACACACTAGGGGTAATTTACAGAGGCCAATTAGCCTCCAAACCCGCACGTCTTTGGGACGTGGGAGGAAAGCCGGGGCACCTGAAGGAAACCCACGCGGTCACAGGGAGAACATGCAAACTCCGCACAGACATGCCCCGAAGTCAGGTTTGAACCCGGATCTCTAACAATGAGGTAGCAGCTTTATCAGCAGTGCTACTCCACCATGAGTGTGATTGAAACGCTAATATTTCCTTCTGATAGAGATTCTTCAATAACAGTAGGAGGCTAATTCTAACACTGCATCATGCTTTAGTTCTGCATGGACTACCTGAGCCATTGGCGATTGCTTTATTTATGATTCGGCCCGGCATTGGTCTTGCACTTTGTATTTGAAGCATGTAACTAATTCCCACTGACCTTTAACCGCAGGAGGATAAGGCAGTGAGTTGAGACATATGAGCCTATTAATGGCAACGGTATTGATATTGGAATATCTATCCAATCGGCCATTAAAACATTAATTTTCTGCGGGGGAGAGTTGTCATCTAATCTATTCAACCCCCTTTCTTTAGTGAAAGGGTTTAACCTTCTTGCCGAGGTCACTGACTAGCTAAGCTAAGATTAATGATACTGCATTTCACTTTTAACTTACTTGTCCTGTTTTGACTCCAGCGTTATGTCTTTGTCAACACTTTAATGGTGCCCTGCTCCACTACGTTCTGTCTTCTACAGCAGTTCTCCGACGTGCCGCTGAAAGAATCAGTGTGATTAATTGAAGGGATTGTAGTTCTACTCCGTGAATGATTGTGCACCTTTACCACGGCGCTCACAGCTACCGCTCCGAGCGCTTGTAAGTAGATGGTATCGGATCGAGATTCCTGCTCAACTCTTATCTCCCTTTCAACAGGAGGTGCTTCATCTCCTACGGGGAGCTCCCCCTGAAGTCACCATGAGGATGTGCAGAACGGCACCAGGATACCTGCCTGAAATCGACCCCCAAATCTTGGTAAATGCGTCGTACTGTAGACTAATGAGGTGGGGGGGGGGGGTATATGCCCCCCACCGTGTTAAAGACCAGGGTTCGATTCCCACTTCTCCAACGACAAAGCTAATAGACAAAATGCTCTCCCCCACTGCACACAGGGACCTGAGCCT